>SCDT01002829.1:0-11300 GCA_004143765.1 Drosophila melanica
TATATATATATATATATATGCAGTATATTACTACGTGCAATATAATAATCAACGTGACTTTGTATGATTCTTTACAGTTGCTTTGGCATTTTAACTGGCTCTAAAATATATGTATATAAGCTTCAAGAAGAATACGTTCTACTCATGATATATGATTGTTTTAGAAGCAGCTTATCAGTTTTGCGGTTGTTTTTTTTTTGCAACAGGCACACAAATATTACCTTCTCTATGTACATATATTTATGGCCAGGTGGTTAAACCGCTAACTTTTTACACTTGTTTATTGGTATATTGTAGTATATTGGTTTTGATTAGATATTACAAAATAAAAAAATATACAAAATAAATTTAAGGGATTTAATTTTATTTTAATTTGAAGGGTTTATTGATGTGGAAAAACAGTTTCCATAATCCAGACATGTCTTTGAATTGGTTTCTTTTGGTTTGCAGTCTTGCTATAAACAGTGTATTGCGCAGTCATTTATACTCGATTGCGATATATGTCTATATTCCTGTATTCCAAACCCAATTAATTTTAAAGCATATGCATTTTAAATATTTAAATCAAGTATACGTTGGCGTTAATGCCCGAATGCCGTTAGCTTTAGTTGTGGAACTGACATTACACATGTACTTTATTTACTATATGTATTTATTCAGATATATCAATCTCCATAAGCGTATATTCAAGTTGTATTTCTTAATGACGCCGGCTTTGAGGCTTTGATTGATTGTTGGGGCAAATTAATTTTATTTTTATTTTTTTTTTGCCATTAAATCGTTAGACTAGCCGTTGAGTGCTTATTATTTTGATTTATTCAATTTGTTGTTGATATTATATTCTTGTTTTCGATATTACGAACGGCTGATGTGGTCAAAATAAACCGCAGATAAGATTAGAAATGTGCCCACTGTGGCGGCACAAGTGCAAGGCTGGGGCTTATTTATAGCCAATACGTGTATTTATTAGTGGCTTAAAATGTGATTGATCCCATATAGGCACAATAACTGAACAAAGGAAATTTCTCAATGCCCTCGACAAAGGCACAAACGCGGTCCGATATCGTTAAAGTGTCGCTCCAAATAAAAGAAAAACACGTTTACGGCATTAATACCACAGAGTATCGGGGCTTGTCAAGGCTGAGAGATTGGGTAAATATATGATAACTGTAGAAATATTTAAATGTTTGTTCTTATTATATTTGTGCACCTTACATTCATTTCAAATGTCTAGAAGGGCATATTCGATTAATGTAAATCTAGGAAGAAAGTAAAACTGACTCAAAAAACAATATATATATTTGTTCGGGGATCAATATGTGTGTGTCTGAAAACCTAAATATCTAATGAGTAAAAAGTCTACAGACTTCAAAATTCGCTGTATATATTATTTTGTTTGCTTTTTTTCGTATAATTAAGACAGATTTAAACTATATAAATTAATATACATACGTATATTAAATGAAACTAATGCAATTTACAGGGTATCTTCTTGTTAAGATTTTTACCTAAAGTTTCTTCTTCTTTTTTTGAATATATTCTATTGATAACTTGAAGTGCGTCAATTGACGCCTACCTTTATAATTATAATTATATATATATATATACATTATATACATACATATATATATATATAACCTTTAGAACACAATTTGTATACAAATCTCCACAGAGTATTTATGAAAGCATCCGAACCGGTTTAGCAGCGCGTTGAAGAAAAACCTAAATTTAGCTAAATTGGTAACTAGCAATGTCAAAAATAAAGCCCATTAAACCGGTTAAAACCGATTTGCAGCAGGAAACAACAAACGAAGCCAAAACGATGGCACGACGAGATGATCTTGGAAAACCCCCAATTAAGATATCATTGGAAGAACACATTAGTTCATAAAAAAAACATTGGAACAAATCAGATCTGCGTCATCCCATGTCATTTCCACAGACGCCACGCACAGAATACCCCGCCTTGAGCGTGGGCTTTTTGCACCTTTGTTTTTGAGACTGTCGCTAAAAAACACGCAATATGCAAATGAACTCAAGCGAAGCAACAAGTGTGTGGGCGCTAGGGTGGAGGCGGACTAAATACAGGGCAGCCCGTACAGTCGTAAAAAGTACGGCTTATTAAAATGCTAAGGTCTCGTACAGTACGACATTATGCGAGCCGTGATAACGCGAACTGTAAAACCGTTTAACATTAGAGTTGCTCCCATTTCAAAATGCTAGCTGAAGGGCAGTCAGTTATGCCTATGCGATTATGCCATGTACTTGTGCAGTACAGTGAAGCCTCTATTTGGCGAACAACTACTATTTCAGGAAGATGAACCAACATCAAACAAAAAAAATCTATGTTTGAATATTAGATTTTTTAAAATAAGTGAAAATAGATGTCCCATAAATGTTTCCCTTTCATTAATACTATTTTATTTTAATACACCAGAATATATTCTGTCAAATGAGTTTTGTTATAGAGTTTTCACTGTTGGAACTGTTGGGCTAATCTAACGAAAGCAACAACAAAAAACGTTAAAATGGCGGCATCTGCTTAAAAACCGGCTTACGTCTTCTTAAGGAAGTCGGACTTGAACCTGGCCATAGGTTTGGCCAATAAACCCGTTTTAAGGGAACAGAGTTAAGGATATTTTTAGATCCAGAATTGCAAAAAAAAAAAATAAAAACAGCAGCAGGAGCACTGCGGTATACTCTGTTTTCAGATTAAACATAATTCTAGGAAATTCTTGATTAAAAATCCCTCTCTGGCTTTGGGAGTTTCCGAGATCGCTGCGTTCATTCAGACGGATAAGTCAATTAATCAGGAATATACACATACCAAACCATTATACCGTTTTTACCCATTTTCAATGGGTTCAGGGTATATAAAACTTGGCTTTAAAGCATCGTAAAAATGTATTTATTCACTTGCAACAGAATTTGCACAAAACAAATATACCACATTTCTTATTGCGTACAGTGTATAATAAGAACAGCGAGAATACATAAATGCATTTGGCTTTATTCACTCGTGCACTCATTTGCAATTCAGACGGAGTCGCTCAAGTTGGCCGCATTGCTGGCTGGCTGCTTTAGGCCAGATGTGCAATGGCGGTCGGCGGCTGGCGGCTTACTCATCGCCTGGTTCGTTGGCCACGATCCACACTAACAGTCGGCACACAGCCTCAGGCCTGGGGCAACATTGATGGCAGGGAAAAAAAGTTGAATAAAATACGAAAAGTAACGCTCCAAAGTGGTTTTTCTTGGGTAATGCGAGACCATTTCGACACGATCGTGTTTCATGAGAATTGTTTATTATTTTGTGCTGCTTTGGGCTGCTTTGGCCCGATGGTTGAAATTTTTAAATGCGGTTAAGCACCTCGATCCGGGCGGCAACAGTGTCTGCAGTCCGCTTCACAAAGCTCCAATGTGTGTTTGTGTGAATGTATTGAATAGATCTGACTTTTTCTGGCGGATTGTTGCACACACACACACACACACACACACACACACACACACACACAGATACATTCTTTTTCTAATGTATTTTGGCTTTAAGCCACCAAGTCAAGAGCTAACGACCGCGAGCTGGCATGACTTCATACTGCGGCTTATAAACATATACATATACATATACGCAAACGTATATATGTGTATGTATATACATATAAAAGATGTATAGCAAAAAGTATTGCAAAAAGTTTAATTTGCTCTGAATTCGTGTTTGAGCCGTGCTCGTTGATTCATTCATTTGACGGTATTTCTGGCATTTGAGCTAGCAATCTTGGTTTCAACCACTTACAGCTCACCCGAATGCCCCACTCTGATGACAGTTTAGCCTTAACCTAACCTAGAACACTTACTCTAAGCAACTTATCAAATCATTTGCCGTATTCATACAGAATACCCATTTTAAAGGGATACATTTCAATTGTGTTAAAAATAAAATTTAATATTTTTGCAAGCTTTTTGTTTTGCAAGATGCCAAATAAAACAAAGTTTCTTTTATAGTATAAACAGATTTAAAAAAATATTAAGTTTAAAAATAATCAGATTCTCGTTTTCCAAAAAAAAACAATTTAAGTACTGGTCGAATGCTGTGGTCTAGAACACTAATTGTAAATTTATTGCTTTTCATATGAAAATTGCTTTAAAAGCTTTTTGCGATCGTAACTAAATTGCAGTTCACAGCCCTAACCTAACTCAACCCCAAAATATGTATAAAATATATAATGTGCTTTATGAAACACATGCATACATAATGTGTGTTTTTGTGCGGATACAGATCTTTAAATATACTATATCTATACACATATGTAAGTATATAATATTTGTTGCCTTTGTACTTACTTGCGAATGCAATTTCCAGTCTTTGTAGGCCTTTACAATGTAATCCATTTCCGCGTCTTTTGTTGTTGTACTTGTTATTGTTATTGCTGGGCTTTATGAATGATCTGTGTGGAGAAACGGAAAATATTCTAAGTATTTACAAGAAACATATCACTGCACTCTCACTTAAAGGGCTCAATTGATTATTGATTTATTTTCGATCATAAATCACGATCATTTCTTTCACTTTTTCGATTAGTAAGCGGGCTTTTGAGTTTCATATTTTACCCCAATTAGTTACATTTTCTTTCGCTTTGGTTATTGTTATTTTGTTTGTAAATGCCAGACGAACTTTAATAGTATATTTTAGTTAATGGCTGTGTTTTTATTTTTGCCAAGGCCAATGAGGAAAAAAACCCAAAGAAATCGTTTTGCACTTGTGCAAATCTCCAGTGGCTTTTCGAGCGACTCGTGTACAGGTGTGTGCGGGCGTTGGTGTGTGCTGTGCGCGTATATGCAAGTGTCTATGTGTATGTGTGGGCATGTGAATTTGTTTTCCGTCTGCGACAACGTCAAGCGACAATGAGCGACAACGCGTGTACCGCATTTCGTGATCTTTTGCAGTTGACGTTGTGTTTTTATCTACAAAAATTATTTATTTATTATTTTAAATTGTTATTTTTTTTTTTTTTTGTTTTTTTGTAAAAATATTTTTGGGTTTTATTTTTTGCTTAGCACAGTGGAAGTGTATACAAAAAGTAGGTGTATAAATGCATGCACATAACAAGTGTGTGTATGTCGACATAAATATATAATTAATAATTGTTTCTCGATGTTGTTTTTTGGCAACAGATGCTGCTGACGCTTGGCAACAGCTGAAGCTTCAACTCGAACTGTTTATGCGCAAGATGAGTGTGTGTGTGTGTGTGTCTGTGTTTACTTGTTTGTACTTGTATTTAAATGGCAACCTCTTTTTTCTGTTATTTTTATTTGTTGTTTTTTTTTGTTTTGGGCAGTCACTGGCACTCACACTAATAAAACTGACGACAGAGACTACGACGGTAGCGACAACCCGAGCGGTGCAGCGTGGCGCGGAGCGCGGGGGTTGCTGAAGTGCTCAGATTTTCGCAGCGCGCACACGACTAATACTAACATTAAACACTAGCAGCAACACAGCCTGGCATTTAATAGCCAACCAGCTTCGAGTAACGCTCGATAGCAACTGACTGTCGACTGAACTCCAGCGAACTAACTGACGCGGTTCCGATCGACGCGACGTCAAATATCGTGAGCACGAACGAAGCGCTCTCGCGCATATGTTCTGTCGCTCCCACGCTCATACGCTCTTACACTCATTTACGCGTTGCGTTCTGCAATCTGGAATGGCTGGAGTGAGAGAGCGGGAGCATGCAATTGAAGAATGGGCTACGTTATGCAGGCATGCATACATGCGTTTATACGAATAAGTATGTGTGTGTAATTGATGTGTTTATTTAAGTGATATTTGCTCTTCTACGCCCACGTTTATAAATTCTATACATACATACAGGCAAATACAAAGCAGATATCACAGATTGTGCTCAAGTGATAATCATTTGTTAGTGTTATTGGTATCATGTAATCAAACAGAAAGCCACTTGTCGTTGATAATTTCTGAGAACATTTGAGACTCATGTGAGATCGTTGGGCTTTACGGATTATCACTTAAGCAGCAGTTCATCACCCTTCGCGTCAGAAAAGTGCTCTTAACGGTTGCCTGCCCTTCGTCTAATCGCTTAGCTGTGTGGCAACGCCATTTTCGTCGTAGACTAATCCAATTAGCATGCAGATAAAGATAACTCCTTGTACACTCAGCGAAAAAGACCGGCATTTTTACAAAAAAAAGTTTATTATTTTTAAGAAATACTGTCTTAATGCCTATACTGTATATTAGTCATGTTTTTTTTTATAAGTGCACAATAACATATATTTAAGAATATTTATAAATGCACATTCAAGAAAAGCGACAATGGAAATTTACATTTTTAAACAGGCAGCTGTATCTGTCGTATATGTTTTTTTTTTTTTCAACGAATAGACACTGGAATAGGGGAACTTTTTCGTTAACTATATTCGAGAGACAAGAAATACTCATCATTGTTTTGCTCGTTTGATAGCCTGACAAGGCACAACCTTTGATCGTCAGTTTCAGACCATGTTGTTGTTCTGTTTTACCAAAGATAAGCGCCAAATGCTGTCAAACAAGGCAATCCATGTTGGATGGAACAAAAACAAAAGAATATATGTTATCAACTCTATCGATAACGGCTATCTGCTAAATTAACCTACTAACGGTCATGATTGTGTGCAAATTGCGTCAGCTAACTGTACTTTTAGCTACAAAAAAATAAGGCCGGGAGAGAATAGCCGGGTATCGAATATTCAATATACTAAATGTGTAACTAAAGTTAAGTTTGCTTCCAACGAAAGTGCCAATCGGTGATTGATTATTTCTCTGGAAGCCTATTTTATATAGTAATTCGTTATTATGACGACTATCTGATATAGTGATCCGATTCAGCCGATTTCGTCATAAAAGAGTTCCAAGCCAAGAAGCCCAAATTAAGGTTCACTTTTGATGCATTTTTGAAAAAGATAAATAAGTTTAGAGTTTCTTAAAATG
Organism: Drosophila melanica; assembly: GCA_004143765.1. Classification (NCBI taxonomy): domain Eukaryota; kingdom Metazoa; phylum Arthropoda; class Insecta; order Diptera; family Drosophilidae; genus Drosophila; species Drosophila melanica. Next base: position 6,980 of record SCDT01002829.1, read on the forward strand.
CAGTTAGCCAAGAAATTTGGAATACCCTCGGTCATGGTATAAAGAATATATTGTGCAAGTAAATATAATAGTCATGTGTGGTCTATGCAGCCTGTTGCTTATAGCTGATAACGATATTGGGCTAAAATACATATGGCTCACCTAATTGGGGAATGAGAGAAACCGTTACGATTTGCAGGTGATTCAATTTCTTGCGAATAAAAGTGAAACTGTCGTCGAGTCGGGGATATATACGGTCATTAGACGTCATCGTTTCTGTGTCGATGTCAATATGAATGTTTACCTTATGAATCGAAAATGTGTTAATCATAAAAACACGTACAATTCGGTTGGGTAAATGCTGTTGAACATTCGCACAAAGCTTTTGTTATTTTTGTGTGAGGATCTTCAATATACTGTTTGGCTAATAGCTTGGGTAAAGGAGAAGGCCCCGGAATGGGCCCAGCTGCCCGGTCGCCAGTGTGCTCGGGCGCATTATGGCTCAATTATTGAATTGCAACTAATTCGAAAGATACACACAGCTTTTGCTTCTTTATGATTGTTGAGGCTAATTAAATCTTATCGGCCCAGGCAAAGCAAACAGATTGATTGGACTCTAATGTAAAATGTGTGACAGCTCTGAAAAACAAACTGGTTATCATCGCCAGTTGGGCGGTCGGACAAAAAGTCAAGGCTAAAGATTCCAAATTCAAAATCAATATCTAGTACAAGTCGATCGTAACCTTTGCGGCGCGATATTTATAGTTAATCGAATTAAGAGCAGACAATTAAATTAGCGCCTTAAAGCGTAGAGATACCTAAGCCAGTGTGTACATATTTCAGTTTCCACAGAATTCAAATAAGCGCGGTAATTTTATGTGTAATATAGCAAGCAGCTTTCTGATATGTTCGATGACAACTTATATTGCTGATCTGGCAGCACCAGACTTGCACGCAATTTGGATATGGTCACACAATTACTTTATGTGAGATATATGAAAGAAATCATAAATTATTTTTATCGTCCTTATTTCCCGTATTTTACTTGCATGGTTTAATTTAAATCTAACCCGCTTAGCGATTTGATCTATCGATTTTGTCGTCCCCATTCTGTCACCTGTTGTGCTAGCCGGTTGCATTTCTTATTGGAATTAAATTGGTACCGATATGCGGTCACACTAGCAGTTAAAACCGCAATTTTGCCCAGGTAAGACTCATTGCCGCTGTCACCTGATTGCTCTGGCCAGTCGCGAGGTGTGGATACACCAAGAACGATTTTAAATCACAAATTAAAGCTTTCGTTATGAATGCGTGTATGTGTTGGTGCGCTGTGAAAGTACAAAATTTAAATAAATTCGATTAGCACCAGCGGAAAGCAACAACAACTAAGAGAACGCCTGCGAATACAAGTACGCGTGTGTGTTTGTGTACTTTTGCTCATGTGTGCGTGTGTTAGTGAGTTGTCAGGGAATTCCAAGCAGACCAGCAACAATAATAACATTGGAGATGTCACACAATAGACGAAGAGTGCGTACGCTTGAGTACCTCACGCAAACGTCGAGCGCGGCAGCGACGGCGGCACTGACAGCGATGTCGCCGCCAGCACAAGCAGAGGAGTCAGCCGCAGCGCCCTCTCCAGCAGAACCTCCAGCTCCGGATCCGGCTCCAGCTCCCGCTATAGCTCCGGTGCCACCCGTAAGATTGCGTCGCGAGCATAACGTGGAAGAGGATATGGCAAAGTAAGTAATAACGGTTATAGCTGTGCTTTCCCAGTCGAATTGCAACCGGCGCCATAAAAAACCGAAAACATTTCAGGCACTCTCCCATTCATACTTACATGCTGGGAAAGTGACATAGTTGTAAGTGTATGAGTGCTCGTGTGAGCGCTCTCTTTCCCACTTGCCGCCCTTCGCCCGTATATTTCGCCAGCTTAGATTGGTAAAACGTAAACAACGTGTTTAAAGCTACGTTTTTCTTGCTGTTTTCAAGCAAAAAAAGTGCAAAGCGGCAATAAAAATGTAAATATCGTTCGAAACTCAATACTCGATTCGGTTGATTAATATTATTATTACTATTTTTTTTTTTTGCCAAAAAGAATGTTTGCAATGTGGCATTAAACGTACCCATCGTGTATGTGTGAGTATTTTTGGCTCTTCTGATATAGGCTCTTTCCAGATATTGCTGATAAGAAAAGCTATTTGCTTGATAAGACAATGCAGACATACACACATAGCCATATATGCATGTTGCCGACATATTTTTTTACCTTTTCCGCTGTGCTTATTTACCTGAGACACATGTACATACATATGAACATACAGCCATTGGAAAATAATTAGAAACAAAGTTAGGAGTTGCACTTTGTACTTGTACACAAAAAATCGAAAGTTCTATTTTCCTGATCGGCACGGCTGAGATTATAAAACAATCAAGTGTTGCATGTATATTTTCACATAACAAATAGATCTGAAATATATTACTTCTTTTGCACGGTATTCAAACTCTCTAAAATTGATGGAATGCGGAGTGAGCATTGATGTGGGCTGTGTGTAAATAATATTTGCGCATTACACAAATATAACTCATGTGCACTTACCATATAATTATTTGATTTTCTTAAAACATATCCCACATTCATAAAATATAGGCATTTTTTTTAAATTATACAGAAAAATTTAACTATAAAATAACAACATATGGTACTTTGTTTCTAATTTATTGTCCACCCCTGTGTTCATGCACACACATATGTATATACACCTTTATTTTGATTTTCGCGCCTGTCGCGTGGTCTGCGGCCTGTGAGCCATGTTTCCTATGAAAATTTTGCATGTCTTGTGCGCTTTTAGCACGAAATAAAAATGTCAAACATAAATTTTGTGAGAAGGCGCGCGCGCGTGTGTGTGTGTGTGTGTGTGTATGTTTTGGCTGGGGTGTCATCTACTGAAATTTAGTGAAATTCATTTGTGTCTCCAGACTTGTTCTTCTTCGTCTCCATATACCAGTTTGCTCTGGGGATGAGGTTGGTGGGGTCTGAAAGGTATTGATGTTAAAACGCGTTTAATATCTATGTACGTGTGTGTGTGTGTGCGTGTGTGTGTGTACGTGCGATTGCACATTCCGCTTTGTTAACCTCTTTCGTTATGCGCTTAACTCAACTCAACTCAACTCGACTCAAAGCAAAAGCCAATTCTGTTTTGAAATCGAATTCGCTTTCTTCTCAAGTTACCTTGCATTGTCTTCTTCTACCCATGGCATTCTCATTGGCATTCCTTTGCCCGTCTGCCTCAACGTCTTTCAGTCTGCTAACTGTTGTTTGACACCGTCGGCTGGTACGCCGAACACGTAACAGCTCACGTAGCCATTGCCGTTGTTTTTCTCGCACAATCAATGAGGCCGCCAAATCTTAAACTTGAACTTTGAATATACATATGTACATACATATATTTATATATGTGTCTCTCTCTCTCTCTCTTTCTTCTTGTAATGCTGAAGTAAAGTCCTGTTCAGTGTCTTTCATATATCACATGCATTGTTGCACTGTTGCAGGGCAGCCTATTTCCGCAATACTCTTCTGCCTTTCTGTCCTATCTCTTTCTTTCCTTGCTCTAGTGCTGAGCATAACTGCAATTTTCATTCTTCAAATATAACTTTTTGTTTACATTTTCTTGTTTATAAATTTAAATGATGAAATGGATAGAGTGAAAAACAAAAAAGTGCGCGATTCTAAATTTTGAAATTAATGGTTTCAAAATGTATTATTAGTATAGAATACAGAAAAAATAGTTAAAAATAATCAACCGAACTACTATGGCCTCGGCAAAAACAACAAAACACTAGCCTGGAATTTGGGCTTCGTTGATGAAATGCCTGAGTAATAAGACTCCGTAGTAGTATTTTTCACACCAAGATCACTTTTGGCTGTTGAATTTTTTTATACTCGTTCACGAAGTGAATATAGTATATTGGGTTTGTGCAATGTCCGTCATGCTGTCCGTCCGGATGAACGCAACTTTTTTCGGCGCTATTGAAGATATAGACTTGAAACTTTGGATATATACTTATATATTTCTTCAGACAAAGTGTTAAGATTTTTGTGCCACGCCTACTGGGAGGCTGGCAATACGATAACATGTCGATACACCTCAAAACGCAAATCGATAAAAAGTGAATATTGATATCCTACCCACGCTTACTAGAACGGCCCCTAGCGCCCCCGCCTGCTTGCTTTTTTGACCAAAAATTTGTGAAAATCGGTTCACTTTTGACCATTTTATGGGGGTTTGAGATATGGGAGCTATGGAATCTGACAACTTTACATGTCAAAATTTTTGTCGATTTT
>SCDT01002830.1:0-11299 GCA_004143765.1 Drosophila melanica
GGGGGGGGGTGCGGCAGCCCATCACCTTTTTTCTGTTGGCAAAGTTTTGTTGTGGCTGGTGTAGTGTGCACTCGCAGCAGTGCTGGGAAGCTTAGCTGGGCCAGAAAACTTAGATATTCCAAGCGAATGCATTCGCAACTGCACGCAATGTGCAGTGCTCTGTGCGAGTGGGTTTCGCCAACAAATCAAAATCAAAAATCGTGTGTGAATGCGACTTTCAGTGGTAAACATGGCTGCCATTTGCCTTTGTTGTCGTTGTTGCTGTCGCTTGCTGTTGCCGCAGCAGCAGAAACGGAAACGGAAGTTGCACAAAACGATTTCATTTGCGCTGAACAACTTTTGATATGCAGTTGCCGGGGCTTCTTCTCGAGTCCATCCGTTCGTCCGTCGGTCTGTCGGTCCGTCTGTCGGTCGGTCTCTCTGTCTGGCATTGTTTGCATTGACACGGATCGGCTATCAACTAGCAACTTGACTGGTCCCCAAAGGCTGCGCCATGCGACTTGTGGAGCTTTAAAAACCCATAAACTGGAGGTAAGGCAAGAAATAAATATTGCGTATACGCAGGGAGAGCGTTGACGTACACGCAATATACTTAGATTTTCCAATTTTATTTTCCAATATATTCGCTTTCAAGTGATGCGCCCGGACCCCAGAGCCGCTGCCAGAGTCTCGTAAGAATTGCTAATAACCAATTTCGATTCAATTCAAGTGTCAGCACAAGACGACAAAGCTGATGCCGGGCGGGAGGAGTCCGACGTAGGGCGACCACAATCCGCACGGGAAGCACAGCCAATTGAGTATTAATGGTCAGACTGCCGGCTGCTGATGCCAGCAAGTTTCCTGCTCAGAATTATGGCTGACAAGCGGACAGACAGACGGGGAAGGACACAGCCCAGACACAGAGAAGGACAAGGACACAAGCTGCGAGGGCGCGTCGCGTCCTCAACGCATTTGAAAGTAAAATCATACATATTGCAAAAATGTTGGAGGCCGACCGACAGACGTTTCATGCTTCAACTCGGTTCGAGTCGGTTGCTGCGGTCCGCTTCGCTGCCAGATCAACGATGATATATGAGATTAGCTCAAGTGGCGCTCTGGATGGCAGCACGCCAAGACGACACTTCCACATACACAAACTGTCCGATTTTATATAAATGATAAATTAAATTGTTCATTGACTTGAATAATTTTGTGCGTTGTCCTTTTGGGGTCGCAGCACGCATAGTTTTCGCTCTGCATCTTTCATTTTTTCTATTTTATCTATATGTATTTTTTTTCGCATTCTGAATTGATGAATTCTTCGGGAAGGTCTTCGGCAGGGTGTTAAATTATGCAACTCTATTATATGCGCATTAGTGAATAATTGATGGCGTATTTATCGCTCCAGCGACATAAAAGATACCCGGACTCACGAGATTACAAGGCTGTAGGTATTTCGATATCAGCTGCGATGGGTTGTTGTTGAGCAATAAATGTTTAAATAATATACTTTTCGATTAATTATTAACAGGATGTTAATATGTGCCAAAGCATTTATGCAGCACAGACAGGCGGTGGCACTGCGAGAACGGAAGATGCGCACATTCTTGCAGTTCAATTATTTGGCAATTTTATAGTTGGTGGCAATATTTTGTTGTGCCAACTATTTTCAAGGGAGTCTGCCAAAGTGTGAGGATGCGACTCGAACTGAGTGCGAGTCCGAGTCCGAGTTCAAGCTTCAGTTTGTGCTGGAGGTCGTCGCCAGCGAACCGACAAAACAAAACAATTTACAGATTTTAACAAAAATTTTAATTAAACAAATTTTGTGCGGAAAGGAAGTTGCTGTAATGTGCCCCGAACGGAGCGGGGCTGAAACTTTTCGCACGGTCTGCGACTTCCTTGGTAGTAGGAAGTTGGCACGAGCAGGTCCGCTCACTTTTTGCACCATAAGTTGTGCCCAAAATAGCAGAAAAGTTGCCACCGATAATATAAAAATGAAGCAACAAAATAATAAAGCACAAGGATGTACATACAACCGCTTCACCCGATCCCACGCCTCAAAAAATACTGTAGGAAATGTGCAAAACTTTTCGTACCAAAAACTATGCGGCACACACACACACACAGCACCCCCCAGCCCTCTCTCACCCACTCTCACACAGAGTGTTGCTTGACCCGGCGACCCTCGTTGAAGCTCTGAAGCTGATTTTGTGGCCCCTTCGCATAAATCTGAGCAGGCAGCCCGAGCATTTGAATGTCACCATTGACCGGCCCAACTGGCTGTCTGGCAGTCGGAACGTCCGTCTAGACTGCAAGCCATGCGCTTTGCTTATAAAGTTGTCTTATGCGCCCCTAAAACCAATGTCTGACTACCACTTAAGCGAGCTAAACATATAAATCTTGCAATGGTTGGTATTTCACAACAACAACAGCAAGCGAACGACAACAATGCACAATTTTATTGCCAAACCTCAGACGTTGCGTATACGTAACGTAAGCCAAGCTGCCGCTGCCACAAATGCTACAGCTGCCATGCATTGTGGCCCGAGGGCAGTAAAGCTGGGAATGCTACGTAGCTCCCAGTAGAGTTTGACTTTGACAGCATCGAAGCAGGCGGGCGAGGCGAGTCGAGGCGGGGCCAACTGAATGCTGGGGCGGTTTGACTTTGAGTAACAATTTGGCCAAGCAATTTTGACTTTAAGTTGTGTCACATGCTGCAGTCGCTGTAAGCTGGCGACATTTGGCTCAAATACTTGCAAACTTTTGCCAGCTATTTCGCTTATTCGGCTCCAAAATGTATGCAACAACGCGAACGAAAATGCCCCTCAGAGTGCCGAATATTGAAAACTCTTTCAAACGTGAAAAGCATGTGAGCCATATATTTTTATATTTATATATAAGTAACGGTGTTTGTTATAGAAAAACAAAAATAAAAAAGTTGATATGAAATAATAGATCGATTTTGGTGAAATTTTACTCATATTCTAGTCGCTTCTTTCATTGACATTGACTGATTTTTCATCCGATCGTTTCTTGTATATATATGCTATAGTGACACGATCTGACCGACCTCAACTTATGTTCTAATTAAAAATATGGAATTCTGAGAGGCAAGTTTACAGTTGATACTTATTAAGTATAGTAACGCTTATTTCATTCTCAATGCATTTTTTTATGTCTTTAAACTAAATTATAAGCCAGGTTAAAATATATAATTATATATTAGTAAATATTTGGACCTCGTTAACTGATTAACAGTTTTGCTTTTTCTTTGTGTATGTATCATGTATTAAATATGGAAAGAGCACCAAAAAGGCCCACAAACACTTGACAGATTGTCGCACCTTTTCATTTGTTATCCGCGCCGTGTTGTGCGTTTGTTTCAGGTATTTGGAGCGTGTCCCCAGCGCCGTAATTAGAAATGAAAAGTGAAAAATATATTTGCACTTACCACAAGCACAGCCGAGAATAGGTAGACAATGTCGAGTGAGCAACCACTTGGTCATTATTTATGTTAATTGTTCCAGCTGAAGCTGAGGCGACGTTCATCATGTTTGTCATTGTTTTTGTTGTTGCTGCTGGCGCCTTTGTCGCTGGCGGGGGCGCATGTGACAGGAGCAGTTCAAAAACGCAATGCGAGACGAGACGAGATGACAACGTCGTGTGAGTGTGTGTGTGTGCATGTGTGTGTGTGTGCATGTGTGTGTGGGTTGCCGTTATTAGGCTAATGGCTGCCCCATGGGCATTCAGTGCTTTTGTCTGGCAAACTGCTTTTGTTCCCCACTGTCGCCGATTCTGTCGCTGCTGTTGCAAATATGCGAGGGCAGGCTCCCAGGCTAACTGCCAAAGCCACGCACAAAACGCATTGAGACGCCATAATTGCAGCCAGTTGCCAGTTGTCTGTGCGTCATCCAGCATTCATGCAGGTCTCTGTGCTATAGTGTCTATTTGTGTGAGTGTGTGTGTGTGTGTGCGTGTGTGTTAGTGTGTGTGGGCGCAAGTGCGTTAAGTGCAATAACAGCAATGACAGCAATTGCGCTGTCAGGCGAGGCAAAGGCAAAATGGGACACACTCAGTGGCAGCGGCATTTGAAGAGCTGTTTATATTTAGACTAGCTCGCTGGCTGGTTGGCTGAGTAACTCTCACTCCAACTCCTTTTGTGCCTCTGTCTTCGCCCCGCCTGTGGCTGTAACAAATAAATTTTACTTGAGTCGACTTGACATGCTGCCAATTGAGCGCCTCGCATTGCATTGCTTTTGTAAACAGGGTCAATTTGAGCGCGCCAGGACACGAGTGTGTGTGTGTGTGTGTGTGTGTGTGTGTGTGCCTGAGCTCAAGGGGCGAAAGCCCAGCAAGTGCTGGCTTAGCACACACAGAGCTGAAAAGCTAGTCTAAAACTCTCACAATGCGGCTGAACAAGATATTCCACATGGGACAGCCTCTGGCGAGCCGAATGCGCTGAGACAAAATTTAAGAAAAGTGTCTAAAATATTTAGTTGACAAAAAATATATTTAATTTCTGAAATTCATGTATTACTTATTGTTTGAACTTGGACTTGCAAATCATGCGATTAATTTGATCAATTTAATATAATATAATATAATGGATAACACGTAATGAAATCAATTAACTTGCTCAACCAATTAAAAATAAAATATGATAAATTGGCCCAAAATTATTTAAGGCGCTATTGAAAATTTGGTTATCGTAAATAAATTCCTTTTTTGCATTGACAGATTATTCAATTTGGTTTTGAATGATGCCTTAAGGATAAAATTTAAATTTCATATTTTATTTAAATGTTTCTTTTAATAAATAGGATTTAAATATATGCAAAAAAACAGTTCCTTTGGCAACTTTAAATTTAGAAGAGATAATAATAGGGTCTTGTCAAGGAATGGCAAGATCGCAAAAAAATGTAGATAAATTTAAAAATCTTTTAATAAATGTGTAAAATTACTTTTACCTATAATTAGTTACTCTATTTCATTCCTTAAAAACAACTGAAAGCAAAACTGATCTAATGAATCATGTAAAAGAATCTGATGTTAATTATATTCAAAGGTATACAGGACAATTGTAAACATATATAAATACGTTTATATCTTGAAGTTGACTAAAGCTTAGCAATTATGAGAGATGTTAGCTAGCTGATGGCGTTGGTGTTGGTCTCGTCTCTGGTGCGATGCTTGCCTGTGATTTATGTGGCCTCAGCTTAACACCGCAGAAATCTGTGCGGCTGTGTCAATTTGTTTTGCGTGTGGCCCTAAGGAAAGGGCGCCGACGCACGCAGCTGGCTAAAAACTGGGCCAAGTGAATAATTAAGCGGTTTATAAACATTTGTCTCAGCCAGCCAAAGGAAACTGAAACAGAAGCAGAAACGGATGGCAACAACAACGACAACAACAGCAGCAGCAGCAGCAGCAGCTGGAGAAGAAGACGACGGCTGGGCAAACAAAGTTCTTAGCTATCAGCCCAGAGAGAAAGAGAGAGAGAGCTGAGTAGGCTAACCCGGCTACGCATTATTTATGCCAGCTGGTGCTCCTGCTGTTGGCCCGAGTCCAGTTGGTAGCCGTGTTTGCTGTGGCAGTGCAAACAGACGACGGCCCAGCAGGCGGCCAAAGTTAAAGTTAACGCTAATTTGCGTGGCCCTTCAAGTTGGCTCAGAAAATGCAACTATTTATTTTTAATCGCATGCTCCAATTGCAAAAACAATTTAAAATCAACTCGCTCGTTAAGTGAAGCGGCAGAGCCAAAGCCATTGGCTGCAGTTACTTCACCTCTCTTACTAGCCCAGCCCCCTTCCCCTTCTGTCCTACCCCCTTTTGGCTGCTGCTGCTGCATTTTCGACAAGTGCTTTTAACATTAAATATTCATTTACAGCATTAAGGGCACTCGAAGTCACGCGTTAACGGGGCAAAAAACGCTACGAGTGCCGATGGGTGGAGTGCGACGGGGGGAGGGTGGAGGGTGGGTGCATGGTGGGCAGAGCCAACGGCGAACGTGGCGCATCAAGTAAAACGGACACGGGCGCGCATTAAGTGAATATATTCCTGGCCCAAAAACCAAAAAAGGGCCAACAAAACAAAAAAAATAAAAAAATTGTAACTTGGCCACCTGCAACGGCCAGCAGGTGCTGGCCAACAAACGTGTTGTTGTTCTTGGCCATTTTGCGGGGTCCGTGCGGAACGTTTTGGTTTTGTTTCACTGCCGTCGTTTCATGGCCAAAAGCTTTGCAACCGCATGAGAGCCGCATAAACGAGAGAACAATAAGTGTGCGAGAGAAAGAAGAGAAAGAGAGAGCGAGCGAGAGAGAGACTAACTTTATCTATTTCTCTCCATGATGAGAGCGTTTGTTATTCCTTTGATTCGCGCTCTCAGCTTTAGCTCTTTGGCAGCGGCTTACCCGACTTAACCGTCAGTGCCAAATTTTCGCTAATGCCATTCGCAACGCGGCCAAGACCGAACATGTTGCCAATTGTAGTTTTAGATCCCTCCATCCCGATTTTATATTTGTAAATTGCAAAATCATTTATTCTCTTTTATTGAATTTGAACCTTTACCCAATATCTCATATTTTATTTATTTATTTTTAATTCGTGTCCTAACAATTTTTTATCTATTATTATAACTTTCAGAGCGCAAATAGAACGGAAAGCTTTCAACTTAAATGAAAACAGTAATTTAGGTAGCTAATTATAGAGTCGGGAAATTATTTTAATTGGAAAGTATATCGAGCAAATGAGTATTATATTAAAACAGAAATAGACATGGAGTATGCGTAGGTTGTAGCTAATTTTTTATACCCACTTATAATTAGCGTTAATCATCTTTTGTTATGGCTTATAGTCTGATCAACGCCGAGTTTTCCGCTGTTATTGGTAGCTAATGGAATTCGGGGAACGCTGTTCCCATTTAACTTCACACCCAGAACGCATTTATGCGCAATTAAGCACAAGATGTATTATTATTTTTGATGTACTTGGTAAATACTTCGTAATTGGGACTAGGAACCGCGCCACATATGACAATTATGTTCTCGGAATTTGTATGCGAGGCAACAACAACAAAAAACATTCGCAGCTTTGTGTAATGATTAATGAATGTGTGCGACAGTGTGTGTGTGTGTAGATGTGGCACAGTTGACTTCACAGCTGACATCATAATACGGCGATTGCTGTCAGGACGCGTTGACAGTTCGGCGGGGCAGCCTGCGACCGCAGTGCCCGCCGTACTGACCGTGCTCTGTGACCGGGCAGGGTCAACGGGCTCAGGCCGTAATCAGAGCCGTCTCAGATTAATTAAGCAAATTTAATTAAGCTTCATGTTCGCAATTCGAATTTAAGCCGAAATCAATGTGCCGTTCTCAAACATTTGGCAGCTATGCTGAATGCTAAAAAATTCGAGAGCAAATCCAAGCCACTTGGAAATTTATATGCGGGCCGCATGTTGCCGCTGTGTGGCACATGTTGCCAAACATTTGCCTCAACAAGCTCCCACCACACACGCACACACTCACATTGGGGTGTGCATTTATGGCAAAAGCCCAACACATTGGCAAACATAAAATTTAAACATGCATAGGCCAAAAATACAACACAGAATACAATACAAACACATAAACAAACACAAGAACATAGAGGAAAGTACAAGCAAGAAGATGTAAGACCAATGTCAAAATGTGACCGAACTGCAAATACACTTTAATGGCATTTGGGTAATTCGCAAAGTTATGTTTTTCACACTATATTCTTTTATAAGTTTACAACTATTTAATTTGTCATTCTCAGGCTTTTCCAAACTGCAAAGTAAAAAAGAAAATGGAAAAATTCCTAACATCGATCAGTTTCTTTTTCGAGCTGCTTTCCTTGATTAATCCAGATACATTTATGTTCTCGTCGATTGGTTTTTTTGACCTTAGGGTATATCAGGCAGGAGATGCTTTTGTGTGCTTAGCTGCCGATTGCATGGGCTGCTAAGCAGCTTAAGGAGCAGCACACACACACACACACACACACTGTTAGCCTATACGTGTAGAATATACATATGTCTTCATGCATGTATGCGTCACATATTTGCATATTTGCGTGTCGCTTGAAATATTTGCGCTCTTGGTGCGCCTGATTATGCCGCTTAAAGAAACACTTAAAAAGCCAACCAGATACAACAACAAACAGCAACAACAGCAAAGGACCGAAAAACAAAACACCGAACACAAAAAAAAATTATGTATAGAAACAAAAACAAGTTGAACTGCGGCAGGCAGGCAAGTGCCAAGCGCAATTGGGGTTAATATCCTAGCTCGAAAATATCCTCACAAACAGCCAGACACTGCCACACTCACACACGTAACGGGAAAGGAGCACAGCTAAAGTGGAAGAAGAGAGCGCTGCCTTGCCGGGCGTTAGACACGTAAAAGACGAGGCACATTATTTGAATTATTTATGGTTAAGTTTATGGCAAAATTTTTGACTTGAATTTATATATTTTTTTTTATTTTATATAATTTTTTGGCGTTGCTTAGAAATTTCCTTGGGGCTGGTTTTTTTCTTCTTCTTCTTCTTTTTAGCGGCACTCGGTTTTCGAGTGTCATGAAAAATACGCAAAAATTAATAAAAAGCTGTTGCATAATAAGCAGTTACTAGGCTCGAGTTGTTCGGCTGTTGTTGCTGTCGTTTGTTGTTATGGCTGTTGCCGTTACCTCGCGTGCCGGCCAAATTAAAAGCCAACAATGTCTGCAAACAGCCAACAAATGAAGCAAAACTACGACGTGCTGTTATTTGGGCGCCAGGAGCCCAGAGATTTTTGTCGCCTTGCGCCAGGGGCCATAAATTCGCTCAGGTTGGCGCATTTTTTCGACTCGGCAGCGCATAGATAGCCGTCTTTGAGTGTGTGTGTGTGTGTCTGTTTGCACATTGACATTTACAAAGTGAGAATTTAATTAAAGTTAATGAAAGTGCAAGAGCGTCGGCCTGGCAGCAGGCCAGCAACGGCTGAAACATTATTGCCAACACTTTTTGGCCATTGCTGTTGCTGTTGCCGTTGCTTTCGCTGTTTACGGTCTGCACGGCCTCGCCAGAGTTGGCCATTAGCGCGCCGTGGCCATCAAAGCCCCTTGATACGGCAACGCCCGCTGCCAAAGTGATGTCCAAGCTTGCAGCGTAACACACTGCGTATGCTTAACAAACAAATCGAAATGGAATCGAAGCGCACGCCTGACCCAAATTCACACACACTCAGCTGCAGTAGGGCCCCCCCGCTACCACTCCTTAGCCGCTGCGCTACCTCATTTAGTTGGCCCAGTCTGTCGACCATTGTACACAATGTTGGCGCACACTGCGTATGATTAATTTAAGCAGCAGCGCTGTTGTTGGGGGGCGCACGGCGAACGGAAACGGGGTACGTGAAGGTGATTCGGTTTGGCTGCTGTGGCATTTTCTGGTCGATAAATTTAATTTACACAAATTAGTCGCGCGTAGTCGTAAAAACGCAATCGAAACGCCGGACACAAAGCACAGGACAAAAGTTCAGCATTGAAACAAAAAGCTAATTAATTAAAACACCTCGCCGGCGGCGTTCCCTCCTGGTCATGAGTGTGTCGCATTGTTGGTAGACTGAATTTACTCTGGTGTAGACAATTGTTAACGACTATGAGATACCCTGCAGACTCTATACTCTATATATACAAATATTAATAATTGATTTAATAATATAGTTTGAAGGCAGTCTGAAAAACGAAGCCTAAATATAAATGGAAGTCAATCAATAGAAACATTTTTAAAATCTAGTCAATAGCTCACAAGTTCCTCAATGTTTGCAGTGTATTCGAGTGGGGCGTGGCAGCCGTCGACATTGCTAATTATTTGACCATAAATCTTGCACTGGCTATATTTTTTCTTCCCCCCCGTTTCTTCATTTATTTACTTTTTGTTGCCGTATTATTTGTGGTCCCGTGTCAATGTCAGCGACTGCACGTCCTTTGGTTGTCTCTTAAGTTGTTGGGGCTAAGGTTGCGTCGCACTTGGAGCTACACATAAACTCACTTACGACGGGGCAATTTGTTGGGCTCGTTTCGGGCGGTGGCTTTCATCAATCTTTCAATAATTTTATTGCTGGCAAAAGGCTTTCCGCTTTTTGCTGATTGAAAGAGCAAATAAAATATGCAAGTCCACGATCGCCTTCGAAATTCAAAGCGCAAATTTGCGAGCATTTCCGCAGCACGCACGTGGCCCAAACCCAAACCCAAACCAAAACCGAGTGCTGGACACTCCCGCGCCCACTCCAGTGGGCCTGCACCAGCCCGGGAGTAGCTGTCAAGCGTGCGCGCTTTCATTTCATTTTGCTAGTTGCGATTCCAGCGTCGGACTCTTAGGATGCGCTCGAGCATTGGCCGCTGAGTGGTAATTTATGGCTACGCATTTGGTTTACTAATAATATTCGAGGCAGCTTTGCGGTCGGCTCATCGAACTGGCCGAATCACGTGGCAACACCAGGACGGGACCACACTTTGGTTCATTCTCAGTTTCGATTTGCGCCTTTGTTTACCTAAGCAATAACAATAAATTAATCATTGCCGGTCGAGGGGGCGGGTGCTGGCAAGGGCAGACAGCCATTAGTCTTTATGCTTTGTATTTTTAATTATGTGTCTAATTCTTGTGCCCGCACCCCGATTTCTCTGGATATTGCGTATACGCACAGCGAAAACATTGCGTATACGTATAGGAAATATGGCGTGTCGAGCTGTTAATTGGCGCTATCAAAGCGACTTCCTGTACGCTTTACATGTGTTCACAGTTATCTCGATTGTTGCTCTGGCCACGGCCTAATTGTGGCACAAAAATGAATACACACGTTCTGTTTCGGTTTATGCTGGCCTCTGCTGATGCCCGTAGAAAGGGTGTAATTGGCTAAATTGGCTTGATACACAATCAGCGGGAATAAAACATATATATATTGTTTGTGCTTAGTTGGTGTAACTAAAATAATTAACTCAATGTTACTCAAATAAGGTAGCCCTAAGGTCAAGAAAATATTAAAACCAAAATGATGCTCTGTTGAACTCATAACAAAATTAGTTTGCACTTGAACTAGCCACAAAATGCATGACACTGGGCGAACCCTGTTGAATAGGTAAAGCTGGGGGGTGGGGTGGGGGGCGTTCGAGCGGCTTGAAACAAACACTCAACAAGAGGCGACATTGCGCTCCGCTGCCACTGCAGTTGCATTCGTGTTCATGCATAAACAAAATGGCTGCTGCAACAACCGGAAACTGACGGCAAACGACATTTGCGATATGCATCATATGCCACTACCCCGCCC
>SCDT01002831.1:0-23931 GCA_004143765.1 Drosophila melanica
TATATATATATATATGTATGTATAGAGGTATATATCCTTGGGGAACGTTGTCGGCCGCAACATGTGTCGGGCATGTCAACGTGGAGTGCCAATGCACCACTTGCTCCAGTTGCTGCCCCGCCCACTGGCTTTATGTAGGTCTGGTGTGTTAAGGCAATATTCGATCGGCGTGGGTATCAATAAAATTAACAAGCCCTTAACAGCCCACTTAAGCGGCTGGGTCCGCACGCTTAAAGCCCCATAAAGCTGGCTGGAATAAGGGGGTGGTTTTGGGGCGTTAAGGCCGCCATAAACAGCAAGTGACAAGAATGCAGTCGAAGCAGCATGGCGAACAGCGTGGAGGGGGGCGGCGCGGGAGCAGTGGAACAAGCACAGCGCTTGGCAGCTGAAAGTGTCACACAAAGGGATGGCTGGAGGGGAGCACAGAAGGCGGAGAAGGTGGCAGGGGAGCGGCAACTGTGTGGCCAATGTGGCAAGTTGTCTCTAAAATGTTGCAGTTTAGATGCACGTTTCGAGTTTCACAGACAGGCGGCAATTCCCTGAAAAAATTCCACAAACCCTCGCAATGCCTGCCTACAATTTTTTATACCCTGTTTTATTGTAAATAGTGGCCGAAAAATAATTGTTTTTTTTTTTTAAATGGAAAATTTTATTTTTTTTATTGAAATTAAAAAATGGTAAATATTTATTATATATATACATATATAAAGTATATATTATTTTTGTTTTAAATATGACAAATCAACCTTCACTTCATTAAAGTAGAGAATCAGATTTACGAACCGAACCCTAAACGACCCGACTTCGGAGCTTGGTTTAAAAATTGGCTTATGCATTTTTAAAATATTCCGATTTCAATTATATTAATTATAACATAATTGTAGCCCAATATCGACCCTCGATTCAATAGATGAATTTCACTTTCACAGGGCATACGCTAGTCGCATATAAGGCACAGTGCATTTTTTGCTTGTTTTTAATTGCAGAACAGCTCGTGTTGCTCCCATTTAGCCAAACCTCAGTTGCCAGCCAGATCCACCTCCCCCCTCCCTTGGCTTCCCCCTTGTTGTTGCTGTGCTTTAACTTTTACTAATTTTAAATTGCTGTCGCCTCGCGTTGACTATCGCTGTGTGTGTGTGTATGTGTGTGTGTGTGTGTGTGTGTGGTGGGTGACTGGGCGCGGCTGCTGTCGAGTGTACTCTTTGTGTGTGTGTGTGTATATGTGTGTGTGTGTGTTTGGCACAGTTGAGTTGACTTGAAATTTTAATGAAATGCGCTCGTTTTATTGTCACTGCACGTTTTGGCGCCTGCATTTCAAATTATTTTTAATTGTCAATTTCTGCGGCTGCCTGCAACATTTAGTTGCTGCTGCTGTTGTTGTTGTTGCTGCTGATGCGGCGCGTGGCAATCAAAATATTAATGCCACGGCCAGTTGATTAACCGCAAATGAAACAAACCGATGCGAAAGCAGCAGAAGCAGCAGCAGCAAACACCGCAGCCTGAACCCGTGTTACATTATTAAAATCAAATTAACTCGCGGAGGCTCACACCTAAAAGCACACACAGATACACTGAAACACAACCACACACAGACACAGACACACACATACACACAAACATATATATAAATATATATATATGTATATATACATATAGACTATCGCTTATTTCGCTGACACTTTCGGAACGCAAATTTGCGCAGGCCACGAAAATTAAATTGACATTTGGCCAGCGACATCAACTTCATTCAGTGCATTCAATCAGGGACAAGCGGCCGCAAGCTCACACCTGTGCAGCGAGTGCCACCTCTGCCTGTCCGCCCGCCATCAGGATGAAAGTCCTGCGTTCAATGGGAACTGCAGCTGCTCGCTGTGCCTGTTCATTAATCAAAAAACCTGCCTTAAAGCAACAACAATCAAAAAAACACAAAAACAGTTGCCAAAATTTCAATTTTAATTACATTCTCTGATAAATAGCTAAACTAGATTTAGGCTAAGCAAATATTTTTTGGATGCTCTTACAATTTGTAAATACACAATTAAGGCATTACAGTTTGACAGTCACAGATAAAGTATCTAGAACTAAATTTTGTTGATGCACTGAAATAAGTTTTTAACGTGAAACGTATTCAGATTAAACGCATATTATAGAATCTAAAAATAACTGATCTTAATCCGAACCTTATTAACGAATTCGAGAGTATAAATTATTCAGAGTTTTGTTTTTTGATCCATTTCCACATATAATCAGAGTATTTAACAGTCGGTTTTCGGTTTGTCTGTTAGGACTTGAGCTTAAACCAATGAACAAGACAAAAAATAACAGAACAAAAACTTAAAAAAAATAACAGCTTTAAATGAAATTTAAAATTGATTACATGCGTTGTTTATTTTTTGTGATTGCGAATGATTGATTGAATGATTGTATGATTGATTGGGTCAGCGCTTGGCCACATTTGTGCAATTTATTGTGCAGCATGGCGCATAATTGAATTCAATTATTAAATACAAATTCGACCTGCCCAACTGAATATTTAAATGCCACGCCAAATGGACGAGCAATAGATATGCCAAAGCAAGAAAATCTATCAATCATTTTAGCTCATCAGTGGGTCAACCATGCTAATTATGTCCAATAACAGCAGGGTACGGGTGGAGCATACGGTTTAATATACTTAATATTAAGTATCTTGAAGAAAGAAAAGTAAACTTTTCCAATGGCTTAGATTAAGCAGATGCGCATACATCATTTTAAGATGTTCAACCTATCAATCATTACGGTCAATCTGGTAAATTAGTTGGGGTAATGCAGGAAGTGGATAAAAGCATTGCTTTAATATGCAAATATCTTTATGTATACATAAAATAAAACAATTCATTCGGTTTAGACTGCGTATACTTAATCTTGTTCGGCGTATACTTAATATAAATTTGTTAGATGTGGATAAACTTCCGTTTGTTAAGCTTCCGGCTATTTAGATTCACACAACTTTATAAAAGTCCATTTAACATTGTTTTTTAGAATAATAAAATGTAAGCCTCGAATTCCGGAATAAGCGCACTTCACTGTACGGTTTTAATTGCTCCAATCAACAGAAGTTGAGGTCAAGTAGAATGCCAATTGATCTGGAGATGAAAGTGCTGCCCGAAATGGAGCCTTAAATTGCGCCTGAAGAGGCGCTCGGCATTGTCCACTTGTCGGCTTTCGAGTGGTCCAATGACTTAAAGATGCAATGCCACAAACAGCAGCAGCAGGCCAAGACCGGGCTAGTGGGATGAGAACGAGGTGGGGCAAGATGGACGATAGGCAAGCAAAGTCAAGTCAAAGTCAAGCTGCAGTTGTGACCAATATTGGATACATGTTTTCACATATATGCGCTTGTTCAATTTGCTGGTACATGGAAAAGGCCAGACCTGTGGAATGTTCGCCTCCTGTCCCACTGAAACAAGCAAACCCCCTCTCCACCTACCTCCCCGTTTTGTCCCTTGTTATTCTGCAGTTGTTGTTTTGCTGAGTGACCAGCGAGGGGCAACGCCGAGCAAGAAGCGATAAAATTAGCAACACATCCAGCGACCCACGTTGGGCGCCACTTTGCATAATCACATCCTGAGCCACAATGCTTTGCAGGAGGGCAAGGAGCAGTTTTTGGTTGTGGTTGTGCGGGGGGATGGACCGGGGTAACTGGGTCGCGTGCAATTCAATTAAATCGTTCGTCGTTTAAAAATCAAATAAAAAGCAAAATAAAAATCAAAATTAAATTCATGCCGAGCGGTTCATCGAAATGGACACAGACACGGACACGGATGCATACAACGACACAGATGCGGATGCGCAGGCGGATGTGGATGCGGATGTGGATGCGGATGCGGATGCGGATACTAAAGCGAACGGAACGTTCATTGGTATTTCAATTTGATTTGCTGGCCATTGAAGTTTTAATGTGCAAATCGTTTCAAATTGTTTGAATCAATTAATTTTGCGACCATGCATGTGAATTGTGGGCGTGGCGCTGCCACTATCGCTATGCCACTTATTCCGATTCGAGCAGTCGCAACTATATTTATAACAAATTGAAAGGAATGCGACGCCCACACAGAACAGGGGGCGTGGTGGTTAAGTGGCAAAGCAATTGAACTTTAAAGTGCAACCAATAAAATGTCTTGAAAATGTTTATTAAATAAAAGTGCATTGGCACAAATAAATGTTTTTCAATAAAATACAACAAAAAAAAAGTGGAATTATGCTGGATATTAATTCTACAATTTTAATATTAAATACTATCGTCATTGCCAGATTCGACATACAACAACATTTTGATCCTCCAATAATATATGTGGCTAAGCTTTTGAAATAATAACGCAAAATAAAAACCTCAGAGCTTTGGCAATGCGATTTTACCCTACAAATAGGGCACAATTATACATAAATACAATATGTAAAATGGAGTTTCGTATACGAATGTATATGGAACAGAAAATTATAGATGCATAAATTGCAATGGAAAAGTACGAAACTTGCCGCTCTCTGTTTTTGTCTGTCCCGTCTCGTCGGCGTTGCCACTTCGAAACTAACTGTCTGTTACAAACCGCATGTAAAATGCAAGCTACCCACTTTAGGCGAGACCACAGTCTGCTGTCAGCTGACAACATTTGATATGTGAAATCTGGATGTGGCTCAGTGTCTGTTCCTGTATTTGTATATATATATGTGTGTGTGTGTGTGTATTTGTATATATATGTGTGTGTGTTTGTGTTTATGTGTGTTTCTGTCCTGGCCATTGCGCATTGCGTATCCTTTTGCCCATTTATCATTTGTCATGTTTGCGAATCTTTAACCAACCACCCACTTCCCCTTTCCATTCTCCTTTCGCCTCCATTAAGTTCTCGTTGTTGTCATTTGGCGGGGTCAACGTAACGCTTGACAGTGTCACTGCACCCGCCCCCTCGCTGTCCCCACCTCTGCTGTCCGACGATATAACCAACAAACAAAACTGATTCCCATATCCGCCCATTTGGCTGGCTTTATATAATCGAAACCTTCAGTCATTTTCTTGTCGCTCGCTTTTCTGTTGCTGTTGCTGCTATTATTGTCTTCTTTTTATTTATTTATTTCTTTTCTTTTTCTTTTTGTTGTTGTTGTTGTATTCGTTTATTCGCTGTTGTTGTTGTTGCTGCTGCTGCTGTTTTTAATGCATTTCGTGGCATTATTGCGTCGAGTCCAGCGTGTCGTATACGCAATGTGCACAGCAATTTTCATTTTATTTCCTTCTCTGCAGTCAACTGTGTATTTGTTGCTGTTGTTGCTGTTGTTGTTGTTGCTGCTGTTGTTGCACCAAAAATGTCACAACGCACAAAACGTTGAAGCGCAACTGACCTCATTTATAGAGAGAGTCCTGTCTCATCCGCCCACTTTTTGCCGGTCGCTTCTGCTCCATGTTTGTGCTGTCTCTTAGTTGATTCCTTTTGCCCAGCTGCCTGGGTGGGCGTGGCCTTTTATGCTGCTTTGGCATTTAATTGCAAATTTTACGCTTGTTCTAAATTTGCAGCGCGCACACACACTCACACACACACACACACCCAACAGAGACTCATATCTACACACACGCACACACACACACACACACACACACACACACACACGCATTTGTGAGTGCATTTCATAATTGCCAAATGCACTGAGTGCTGCACGGGCCATAAACTGCCACCGCGCGTCCCCGCACCAAAAATGTGTGTGTGTGTGTGTGTGTGTGCGCGTGTGTATGTGTATCTTGTTCATTAGCCTGGGATTCAGCTTGACTCTTTTGAACATTTTTCAGCAGCCACAACAAAATGCAAAACGGCTGTTGTTGTTGCTGCTGCTGCTGCTGTTGCTGCTGTAGCAAAATTTATGATTTCAAAAAAGGGAAACTGGCAACAACTGAAGGCCAAAAGCAAGCCCGGAACTACAGACTCGTAGCCGCATCTAGAGCCGCATTTGAAGCCGGAGTTGCAGCCGGCATTGGCAATAACAACAGCAACAACAGGCGACAACAACAGTTGCTAATGGTAATCACTGGCAGCAATGTAGCTGCTGCAGTTGTTGTTGGCACAATTCATCATTTTGTCTAGGGCTAGAGGGGGCATGAGAGTGGGAGGGTGAGCAGCTTGCATCAAATGCATTTCACGCAAAATGTTAAGCAACAGCAACAGCAGCAACAGCAGCAGCGGCAACTGTTGCAGCTCGAGTGGCAATCAGTTGGCAGGCAGCGCATTACTCAAAGTGTGGCACATGCGGGCTTGAGGGCGTGGCACTAGGCAGCGAGCTGCGGAGGCGAACTCTGCAACCAAATTGCTACTCAAAATGTTGACAAGCGCAAAAATGTTGCCAAGTTGCTGGCGTTGTTGTTGCTGCTGCTGCTTTGTTAATGGCTGGCTTTTGAATAGCTGCAAGGTAGAATATATATATATATAAAAATAATATAAAATGTATGGAAATACGAACGAAAAAAAAAGTGTCTTCAACAGATTTTCCGAGACTTTAACAATTGTTTGCACAAAATTCAGTTTAATTTTGAGCTCAAGGTTGAGTTTATCCCAGCAAAACATGAACTTTTTTTGTATGCCTGAATAGAAGATGAGGAAGAAGTTTAAAAGTAGATCTTTAATCTCGGCAACTCAAAGCCGGCCAAAGATTGCAGGCAAACAGTGCGACAGATGTCAACTTGGCTGATGAAGAATATATTTATTACTTGCTTATCAAGTTGACAGCTGCCATATTATCTATTAAGAAGCTTCTCTTCCCTTTCATTTAGATGCTACTTTTAACCTAAGAATCGTTAGCTCTGTAATTTCAGATGCAATCCGCATCAAACACTAAATACTTAATACCATGGCTGGAATTTATTGATAGTGGCAGATGCAACAGCCTTAAGCTCAATTTCGACAGTGGCTTTGAGGTGGGTGTCAGGTATGTGTGGTTTTACAGGATTCGAGCTGAAGGCTTGCGAAACTCTTTGTCTCTGTGGCAATGATTATGTTTAATTGAGGCTTTAATTATGGTAAATTAAATGCAAATATTATTGGTTAAATGGGAAGAACAAAACAAATCTACATGAATTTGTGCAAATTCCCAAATATGAACAAGAGTGCGCAACTGGCAGATGCCCTGTTGTGATTAAAGAGAAGATATTAAATAGACTACTTCAATGAAGTCCCAAACACACATTTGTACACATTCAGTTTTTACACGTTGTCTCAATTCATAAATACTCTTTTCGAAGTTGGTTTTCTAGCAACGAAAGTTACACACGTTGATGATGACACCAGCAGTTCGAACGGGGTATTCAAAGAAATGTCAAGTGAAATGCAATATCCAAATCAAAATATGTATCTGTGACAGGTCGTTTAATAACCCAGAGATATGCAGTGACAGCAACTGAATACATTCAGAAATATGTATCTCAATTTGTATATCTTTTCATCCGTGGACACCCCCCGTAGCCCCTCCCACGACCCGCCTGGTGCATGTGTGCATGTATTTTCCTTTTTGAATTGAGCATTTGAGCTGTGGAAATTATCTAAATATTTGCGTGCAACTAAATTGAAATGCTGCTGGCCCAACTTCCAATTGCAATACGAATGTTGCTGATGGCACAAAACATAAAGCCCCACTCCCCTCCCCTCCCCTCCCCTGCGCTGCATGGGGATAGCCACCCGCCCAAATCCAATCGTAATCAAAACTATTATGTTGATAGTCGAAAATTTCCATAACAATTAAATGTCATTGAGAGCATCAAATGATATATTGAAATCGTGCTCATCATGAATATGAATATTAATCGCATCGTATCGTATCACAATGTATACGCGTATAATTCGAATTGCATTCCATTTTGATCACATGAAATTAGCATTAAATTTGCATTGACAAATACAGTTCCAGTGAAATCACTGAAATTAGGTGTTCAAAAAGAGGAAGAGCAACTCGGGGTATATTCCAGATTCGAAAAGAATGATGAGACGAAACTAATTCGAAATAATAGAACTAGAAATTTCTTAATGAGTGCTCTAATAGGATTATAAATATATAAAACAGTTCCAACTCATTTCAATAAATATATATTAATGGAATATATACACGATTTAAAATATTTAACTTGATTTTTAATGTAAATTTTATATTAAGTATTATATTAAATATTTTAAAAATATTAAATTGATAGTATACCTTTATCAGCATTTTGATGGTTTTTCAGTTGAATTTTTATAGGGCAGAATTATTCTGAAAGTTTTAAAAACAAAAAAGAAGATAAAGAAACTAGAAAAGCGTAAGAGAAGGGGACGAAAAGTCAAAAGCAACAGCTTTATTTAGAATATATTTTTGCAATTGACTTAAAAGGATGGTATATAATAAAAAGTAAGAGGAGATAATAAAATATGTGTGTGTGTGTGTGTGTGTAGCGTTAGATAAATTGGGTACTTGTTAACAAGAGGGAAAGAGTGAAAAGCATACAATGAAAGTTTATTGAAAGTAATGCGACGCAGAACCACAGTTGAAGTCTGGTCAAGTGGTTGGTGGCCCATTTAAGCCGGGAGAGTCACTTCAAAACCCCAAAGAGTGTGTGTGTGCGTGCCAATGTGTGTGTGTGTGTGTGTGTGTAGCATTTTTGCATGTGATGTGCCAAAAATTGTGCTCAATTGCGTGACAAAGCAAAGTGAAAAGCAAGCAAAACTAACAAAGTGTGCATTGATAAAGAGCTGCGAAAACAGACAACTAAGCAAAGAAATAGGGCCAGAGTGAGTATGATAAAGGGAGCGAAGAACAGGCCAGTGCAGGGCAGGGCAGGGTATGGAATAAAATAAAGAGGAAAGAACGGCTGCTGCTGTTGGCACGCCGCCTAACGATCTATTTACGTTGAGAGTCCATTGAAGCGTATTAATTCTTTTTAATGCCAAAATAATAACGACGCCATTATGCCGGGCAGTAGCAGCAACTGTCTACAACAACAACAATTTAGTTACAGCAACAACAATAGCAAACAATACCGAATTTCATAGACGTCGTCACTTTGGCGACCGCCCGTCGAGTAACGCTTTCGAGGTTGGCGCCGAAAAGTCTGCTACGAAATGTTTTCCAATTGACCAAACAGCACACAAATAAAACCCAGACAACACACACAAACACATACACACTGAGCACGTATGCTGTGCGCGTGTGTGTGTGCCTCGCACTTATAAACATAAAAACTGATAACGAAATCAAAACGCCAAGCCAAACGATTTGGAAATATATATCGACAGCCAACAACAATAACAGCAAACAACTAAAAGTGGACAGAGGAACAGCACTAGGCCGCACCCGAAATACTCTATGATATATTTATTTGTGAGATATATTTAATATTTGGATCATTAATATAATGCTTATATTTATATTTTTTGTAGCTATACATTCTATATAGCACTTTTCGGTTGATTAATTCTTCAACTACATTCAGGCAACTAAGCAACGATTTTGCAATAAACAATTTTTTAAATAAATTTGAAACGGTTTAATGTTAAAACTTAAAATCAAATATTTGAATTGAAAAACAATCAAGTTTTGAGAGTAATTGTTTTTCTACTTTAGTATAACAATTCAGACTGAAACATTAAAATTGTCAATCAAAGATCTGCATAATAAAATAAGCTCATAAAAATGTAAAAATAAAATACAAAATCTTTTTATCTAAATTTGGCGTTATATAAAATACTTTATATTTGCAGAGCTCGTTTTATAATTTTTCTAAACAAAAAAAATGCGCCTTTGGCAAATGTGCTATGATAAACAACAACAAAAAAAATGACTTTGATATCCATTTTTGTTTTCATTTATAATCGATATGATATGCTCATTGTTAGGGCATCACAACAATGAGGAGCTACAACAAAGCGCTGTCCGATTGTCCAATTGCCGGTCTGTCCGGACTGTCCGGGCTGTCCGGCACTCCGGTTCGTTGTTCGGCTGTTCGCCTGTTCGGCCGTAACGGGGGCAGCCAAGCAACATCAATGTAACGGCTATACGACATTATTATCATCGCAAATGGCAAGTTAGACAAACACATTGAGTGCCCATTTAATGGCCGAGCCGACAAAGGCGCAGACTGAGAGGCCTGCCACTGGACGCGGGAACGGGGGGCATACAGCCGGGGTGGGGGGATAGGAGTAGTCAGTCAGGCAAACAGGCAGTCAGGCAGTTAGCCAGTCAGGCGGGCACATAATGACCAAGCTAAACAGCAAATGAACTTTTAAACGTATTGAATTGACGTGCCGAG
Source organism: Drosophila melanica (assembly GCA_004143765.1). NCBI lineage: Eukaryota > Metazoa > Arthropoda > Insecta > Diptera > Drosophilidae > Drosophila > Drosophila melanica. The sequence goes on from SCDT01002831.1 coordinate 10,292, forward strand.
GGCCAATGGCAAAGCGGGGGGTGCCTGTTCAGGGGCTGAGGGGGTGTGGGTGGTGTGCGGAGTTAGCGGGCGGGCAGCTGTGGAATGAATTGAACGGACGCCAGGAGCGGCATTTTCTTTGGGGCCTATACCTTTTAATGGGTTGCCCGGGCAACCGGAACAACAAGACCAGAAACAGCAACAACGAAATTAAGTAAAAGAACGGGAACGAGAATAAGAATAAGAATACTAAATGTTAAATACCTAAGTAAACCAAAGAGCTGAGAGTCCTGTGCAAACTAAAAACGGCGCATAAAAACCGAATCTGCAGCAAAATCTAAAAATAAAACATAAATTATATATATAATTTATATAATATGCGTGTCGATCGGATATATATATATATATTATATAAGAGAATAAAAAAAATGTTACTGATGTGATCTGACTCTGAACTAGTTTGTTAATGTTCCCAGTTTTTTCATGTGTTATTGTGTGTTTCCAATTTTAATATTTTTAAATAATGCAGGGAATTGTTTTCAATAAATTGTATGTGTTACATTTTCGACATATCAAAATCAAAATCACTTTGAATCCGATTGCGACATTTACCATCAGAATTTACAGTTCGAGGCCGGAGGTGCATCAAGTTGTCCAAATGGTCACGATCACAAGGGGCGCACATCGTCAAATTGTACGAGTTTACGAGTGGATGAATGTGTCGCAACCATCCGAAGCACGTGGCGACTTTTGACTTCTGACTTTTGACTCCTGACTATTGACACTGTGACGTGACTCGAGAGCGGAACTGGAACCGGAACCGGATTGGCATATGGATGAGGAAATTTCGACTACTTCGAAGTGAGAGTTGATTTAGATGACGCAGCCATGCAGATGAGTTTTTGATTCGTTTTCATTTTACTACATTCAACGCTGCTTTTTACGAGCTGACAAACTGCTGACAACAACAACAACAACACTAACTATCAACAATAACAAAACTGCCAACAAAAACACACGCGAAAAAAAAGCCAAAAATGTTGCCGCCTGCTACGCACAATTCAACAATTTGATACAGGCACTGTTGGGCTGTACACATTTTGGGGTAGCTACACTTAGAGAAACAATAATAAAGAATTTAATTAAAAAATGTAAAATTCGTTTTTTGTAATTTTTTGGCTCGAAAAGTTTTATTATGAACAGAACGCAAATTCTTCTTCTAATAAATTTTTACTTTCTTCAAGAGATTTATTCTTATTAAGAAATATGAGAATTTGAGAGAATTGAAAATTTAGAAACTAGACCTTTAGAGGGGGGCCAACAAATTTTCTAGACGTGTAGTCATTTTGGCATGTAGGCGTAGCCCACGTGGCCCACTTTTTGTTTGTGTTTACATTTCATCTTAAGCTGGTTGGGAATGCCGCATATCAGTCACATGGACGCCACTTTTACAGCCTCTACAAGTGGCTAGCAGCGCGGAGAGGGGAAGGGAGGGGTGCATTACAACAATCGTCGAGTGGATATCATGTCTGTGTGTGTGTGTGTGTGTTTCGCAGACTCTGCGGGCCAAAGGTCGCAGGGCGAAGAAGTCGTCGTGCAAATAACCTTAAGCCGTGAAGCTCGTCAAGTGACTTTGCCAGCCAGTGTCTACGCATTTGCTTGGCCCCGCACCCGTCACTCCGCATGTTTTCAGTCTGCACCCCCCACAGCACCTACACTCTTCACTCCCCCAGTCTGCCCCACTTGGCACTCTTAGCAGCTTAGGCCCCGTCGCTTGCTGCTGTCAATTCTCCATCTGTGACTTTGTCGCTGGCGTATTTGCATTTTGTATCACTTAAGCAGCAACTTTCTGTTGTTGCCACTGGCCGCAGGAGACATTTATTGCCACATACACGCACACAGGCACATACTAACACATATATATACACACACAGACACACATCAGCACACACTCCCGCACATTTGTAGAACTTCTGCTTTTAGTTTAGCGTGGGCCAAGTCACTTGGTGTGTGTGTGTGTGTGTGTGCGTGCGTGCGTATGTTGTTTGCGACTCAAATGTTAAGTAACGGTATTATTTGTGGGCTCAAGTGCGTAGCTATCTGCCAGCAAGCACCCAACCCCACTCGCCGCCCCCCTCATTTGACAATCAAATTTGGCTTGGCTACAATTTGCTTGGCGCCGGACGCGCCCCTCGTTGGCCGATGCAAACAGCGTGTTAAGTAGTCTGTCACACACACACACACACAAACACACACAGATACACATAAACACACACACACACATGCACGCACACGCACTTAAGCACACCCATATAGTACTCTTCCAGCTTGCGCTCTATTTGACTTTTAGCTTATCGACTTTGTCCTCATTTTTTGCATGGGCTGCTTTTCATTGCGCTGTGCTCCACTTCTCTTATTTCTTCTCTCCTACACTTTCCCCATGTCAGGAATAAAAATATATATATGCATGCCTCATGCCAATGTGCACAACATTCTCACAAAACTAAGCCAATTTTTTTTTTCTTGCCCACTTTGATATCGGATCATATTTAAAATTAATTTTCAATCCAAATTTGCAACAACAAAGAAATTGAAATTCGAGAACAATTATACCCAACACCTCTTAAATGTTTAGCCCCAAGTTTGCTTTTAATTTACAAAAACGAAACCAATATATTCCGTTTTTCGTTTGCTGACTTTGAACAATGTTCGGTTTGTAAAAGCTTCTCTTTCTGGCAAAATATTTTCCTCCAGCTTTCCAGCACTTTTCAGTTATTTAAGAGTTGATATTTTATTTTTGGATCTAAAAAGTTATTTTTAGAGTATTAATTGAATATGCTCTCAATTTCCAAGAATTTTTATTTTGTGTAATTAATAAACACCAATACTTTTTTCCTTTCGTTTTTCAGAAAATTGTGTTAAAAACCAAAGCATTTTTAGGCTGAAAATTTTTATAATGCAATATTCTATAACTATACCACATACATATTAAAATTTTAAATCTGTCAAAAAATTTCTCGGGAGCAATGCAATATTCCATTGCAACTTGTATCCACTAAAAAGATAAAATAAAATTTATGAACTTTTTTTTTTGATAGATATTCCGATAACATATCCTTTCATTGGTGGGATTTATGTTTTAATCCCTTAAGTTTTTAATCCTCGTGCAGTTTGATATGTTCGTCCTTGATGCCACTTTTTGTGATGAGCCTAATCACGCCCATATCGCCAGTGTGTGTATCCCGTTCGGAGGCGGTTATTAAACTGTTGTGGGCAATTGCTAAGGCACGCTCCTTGGTGAGCGGGGGAATCGTAACGGGAGTGAGAAAGCTGTTGGCCCAACCGATGGCCTGGTCGAGTGTAGGCATCAGCATAATGCCGGAAGTGCCGAGGCAACGGTAAGGACAACGGTCGCAGTGGCCCACAGGATCGTAGTAGAAAACGGCGCCCTTGCCCTCCTTGTCCAGACCGGCCAGAATGGTGCCCGTGTAGAAGGGGCACAGGCGCCGATTGTACATCAGAATCGACATCATCTGTGCGAGGGCCTCCGTGGAAATGGTCTTGTTGTGGGCCTGCTCGTACATCCGGATGCGCACTTCGAGCAGACCCTTCAGCGCGACTACATCGCCCCAGCATCCGGTGATCGCCAACACCGCGATCTCGGTCAACGGGAACAGCTTGCACTGATTGCGCGATGCGATCGTCTCTCCGATGGTCAGGCGCGTATCGGAGGCGACCACCACAAAGTCGTCGCCGGCGATGGCCAGAATAGTTCCGCCATTGATATCAAAGGGTTCGCTTTCGTCAGCAGAAGCTATGTCGTCGTCGCCGGTGCCCCCATCGGGTGTCTTTCTGCCACCTGGACACCAATTGTTTACATTCAGAACTATTTCACCGCCGCTCTTCATCACAATATTTTCAAAAGCGTTCATTATGCTGTTCTCATTTATTTTACGATTACGAAATTTATAAAATATATAAAAATATTAAAAAAGATTTCGTTTGATTTTCATGCTGCGTTTTTTCACACTGTTTTGTGAATACTAAACTGAAAGAGTTTCCCTAAAGAGAAATCAATTGCTTGAATCGCCTACGCCTACCAAAAACACGATTGAACAATTATTCAAACTCTGCAAGTTTTTGTTTCATTTCTCAATTTTTCAATTTATAATTATATTCTTTAAATTATAGTTTGACAAGCTGCGCCTTTGTGTTGATAATTGAATTTGCCAAATTGAATTGCATTCAGCGTATGCAAGCCTCACCTGGCTGGCTTCGCACCTGCACCTGTTCAGCCCACCTGTTTGTCATGCGGGCAATTAATCATTACTGGACTGGCATTAGTTGCCAGTCTGTAGTCTCTTCAGTCTCGTGTCTGTCAAGGGGCCCAAGAGTCCAATGGATTGCCTCATTAATTAGATGCTCTTGGCTTTGGCCTTTACGCGCTCCAGTGCCTGCTTTTAGGGTGGCGGAAGTTTCGAAGGGAGGACGCATATTTGTTGCAGGTTTGGGTTGCAATTTGTTTAATGCTGTTGTCGGGCCTGCAGGACGACCAATTTTACTCTGTTGCAATGCCACGCTGTCGCACTTCACCGCACCCAGCTCTTCCTCGCGCTGCACAAAAGCCGCAGCAAAAGTTTGCCAATAACTGCAAATGCAATGCATTAAGCCAAACACACACACACACTCACATATATAAATTCATACAAACACACACGCATACACTGAAAGCTTTGGATCGGAAGGTGAAAATCCAGTTGCCCAACAGTACACCCCCCCTCGCATACCACTCATGCTCCCCTTCCCCTGTGGGGCGTGACCTGGTAACGCACCTGTCGCAAAACTGACATTAAATTCACATTACAAAATTGGTTGGCTGCATTCAGCGTATCAGTTTTTGAGCTAAATAATGCCGACTGCAGGATGAGGGGGGCGGTGGCGGAGGGCGGAGGGTGGCAAGGGGGCAAGGAATAGGTTACAGGCTGGCTGCAGCCAAAAGCCATCGATGCGCTCACCTGCCGAAAAGTTTGTTTTAATGGACAAAGTTGCCGACAACGCTCGACGGGATTGCGGGCGCTGCCATGTTGCAGTCTTGTACGATGTAACGCTGATGTGGGCGGGGGCAGGTTGGCCTGACGGGGGTAGCGCTACAGCTGCGGCACTCTCGCAACTTTTAAGCTGTAAGGCGGTCGCCGCAGCCGCAACCGCAGCGATGCCTTTAAACTTTTAGTCAACACAAATTAAATTATATGTCGAGGGTCTGTGGGATCCGTCGATGCCGGGTTTGTCGTCGATTGTGGCATTATGCATCTTGTTGCACGGTTGCATTTCACTACAACTCCACCTCTCTCTCTCCCTCTCTCCCTCTCTCTCACTCTCTCACTTGCTCTCCTTGCACACATTTTGAGTGATTTTCATGCTCGTTAAATTTTGCTGCTCTGACGGGCGACAACGTGGCGTATGCGTAATCTGATAACGACAACTTGGCAAAACTTTTGCCAGCCTTCAAAAACCACACACACACACACACACACACTAGCACAACATTTTCAGCTAAAAGATCTGTTAACACAAAGTTGCTTGCTGAAGCCCGAACGTTTTTTGCGGCCTGATTTTTGCCGGCTGCATACTAAAAAAAAAAAAACTTATAATTTTAATATCATTTTTCACTCCGCTTTTATATACCCTTGCAGAGAGTCTCATAAGAAAGCCATTTCTAACTGCCGATTTGTTATCAAGATCGCGCTATTTTATAGTATAACCGAAAAAAATCAGGTTTTATATGAAACATGGAAATTAGCAAGGGTATTCAGTCATTAGTTACACATTTTTTTTTTGTCAATATTTAAAAAAAAAATATGCATATTTTAATGATACATTTCCGTTTAAAGGCTACCCAAAAAGTGTGTGCTAAAAACAATTAAAAATATTTCGATAGAAGTTTTTTTAAACTATAAAAAAAATGCATAAATGCAAATCCAACACTGAGAAAAAGATATCAACTGAGACTAAGAAGAAAACTAAAAACAGAGTTAACATAAAACCAATGTAGAAGACCAAACCGCAAAAACATGCAAGGAAAAGGACGATTCCGAAACTTCCACAGGATATTGCGTGGGCAGGAAACCGAAGCTGAGCTCGTTACATTTTGCGGCCAGCTCGGCCAGACTGGCTTGGTTGCGAGTGCAACGGCTTCAAGTTGTGGCCTGCCCGAAACCGCCATCCACTCCTCGTTGGCCTGCGCCCGGTCCCGCCCAGGCTGTGGCGCCACTGAAGCGTGCAGCAAGTTTTGTTTTCTTTGAAGTTGACGAGCGAAAAATGTCTTAATTACTGAAATGAGACGAACAACATTGACGATGGGCGTGGCCACGCCCAACAGAATCGCAAGCAGGTGACCTGGCCACGGCACAGGTTGGACTGTTGTGGGATGTGTGCGATGTGAGATGAGGGAAAGAAAAAAAGAAGAGAGAGCTCGGCGACACTCGACACTCGACACTCGAAGTAGCGCAAAAATTGTATTTTAATTAATTTGCGGGCAACGCTTGACGAGTTGCTGCTGTCGGTGCCACCGCAGTGTCCTGGCAGCGGTGTCCTGGTCACATCCTGCGGCAATAACTCACAGCACTTTATGCGCTTAAGTGATTTCTAATGCAAACCAATTTCCGAAATCAGCAAAAGCACTTGAAGCCATTTCGACTGCGAGCGATGACAGCGCCGAGGACGCGCCACAGGACGAATCGCAGGACCAGACCTTGGCATCGCGCTAGCTAAAGGATATTTCGTTTATATTTTTGCCAGCCATGAGAGCGGCAACCAAGCAGGCAGCCAGGAAGTCAGCCTTGTCTATCAGCCAAATGACAGTCGCGCCGGCTGCTGCTACCACAGCCATCCAACACTCCGCCTCCCCCTCCCCCTCCCCCTCCACCGTTACATTCTATTGCTGCTGCTGCTGCTGCTGCTGCATGCGTCGTGTGTGTGTGTGTGTGTGTGTTTCTTAGGTGGCTCTGATATGCCAAGGCACAAATGTGCACATGATATGCCAGGCAGTGGCTGGAGCAGGCCATAAAAAGGACACACACACACACACGCAGCTAAACCATAAAGGATAATATTGAATTTACTGCATGAAATGCAAATTTTTTGCACAGCAAAGAAGCGTAGCGTATTTCCCATCAAGAAGCTTGTTACAACCTCCAGTCGTAAGACAACATCCTCGGGTTCATAAACATATCAAGACTTAAACACACACACACTCATATATATATATATATATATATATATATATACATATATATATACACGTATATACAACTAGTGTTTAATTTTCCATATATTAGCAATCAAAATTAAAGCATACATAAAAAATGTTGAGCAAATATTAAACTTGCCCCGGGCACTTACGAGAGTTACTTGAATTTTCCCTTTAAAAACTGCTGATCAAATGCCAACAATGTTTAAAAAANTTAAAAAATTTTGTAGATAGCAAAATTTATTTAGAACAGGTTTTAAAATAAATTTCGTTGTTACAACTTTTTTATCAGTTGTATATTTTACTGACAAATTTTACATTTGCCTATTTGATTTTTTGTGTGTTTTGAACTAACTTTTCAGATTTCATTTATAATATATATGTATGTATGTATATGTATATATAATTTAGCAAACTTTTACTATTTTTCAGAAACTCAGTTATATATATTATGGTTCATTAACCAGATGAAAAACATTTGTTAAATTCCATTTCTGTTTTCATATTAAATTGATTTCATTAAAGAACTTTTCTTTCCCGCAGTTCATTAAAATATATTTAGCATAAAGTGTCGGCCACAAAGTCTTGTGGCACACCTCGCTTAAGACCGTATATGGCACACGTAATCAAACATATTGGATGCATATTGCGGCAAACAGAGCTCGCTGCTCACATGTAATACAGTGGGCAATAAAATGTAATATGGCCAAATGATAAACAAGCCCGCCAAAGCGAGTGGAGATGAGGTGCGAGTCGGCTGAAGGAGCTTCTGTGAGGTGATGCAAGGTATGTGGAGCTGGAGGAGGTTGAGGTTGAAGTAAGGAAAGCATGGCCTGTAATAACCCCAAATGAAACGCAGGCCATAGACAACTGGCAATGACAATAAAGAAAAGGCAAAAGCAGCAGCAAAACGAAAAACATCAACCCAACAGACGGCGGCAAAGTACGCGCCAGACGCGAGAGAGTGTGTGTGTGTGTGTGTGTGTGTGTGTGTGTGTGTGTGTGTGTGGCGATAAAATTAACAATTCAATGAAGTGAATTCAAAATGGCAAATCGAGAAACGAAATCAAATAACGGCACAGCCGGCAAACAACAAGAAGCAACAAACACACACACACACACACATACAGGCACATCGAATACGCGTTAGCCATAAAAGAAAATAACAAACAGCTTAGGAAGGAGGCACAAATAGGCAAAAATAAAAATAATAAAAGAGAGTGTGAAAGGGAGCACGAAAAAAGGCAATAAAAATTAAAATAAGCAGCATCAAGCAAAAGTTTTTATTTTTATGACCCGGACTGTAACAATTACGAGATTAAGGAGTGAGCCGCCTAGAAAACGAATACGAATAACAATAAGTAAAGCCAATCCAGAAAGTTGTACAATAAAAGAGACAAGCACACCCTATAAGCTACACAAAATACCCTAGACCTAAAACGAACAACTTTATCAACAAGTATTGTACTAAAAGCAATGATATGTTTACTAATAATATATTAAATATTGCTAAATGCAAATTTATATAAAAAAGTATCTTTTTTTTCTCCTTTAAAACAAATTTTTGATTACAAGCAAAACTATTATTTTCAGCTTTTTTTTTCAGTTACCTTAAAACTTGTATTGGAATAAATTCCATTTGTCCCACAGTTAACTGTATTACACAATATTCTAATTTTACATTATTTTTGGTTTTATATGCTTTAAAGTCAAGATACATCAACTCAAATCATATTTACGATAATAGTCATTTATCATCTTTAATTTTTGTCAGCATCTTTTTGCTTTCAAATAATTTGTATTTATCAAATTCGAGTCAATTTTGATTTTGGCAATATTTATTTTGATGAGGGCATAAATCGTATTTGAAAACAGTTTCTTTGGCATTTCTGTGAAATGGAGCTGAACGCGAATTCTGTTTTACTTCAGTCACAAAATTGAATTCGTTGTTGATGGTGGGAAAAAAGGGGCCGGGCGGGCGGTAAAGAGGAGCTGCCACTCCGCCCACCCTTTTGTGTGTGTTTTACATTAACATATACCATAAATCTCTCACACTCGACAAGCTCTTTTTTACGCACATTTTATGATCGCTTGGCTCACATAATACATATATCGATTTATGCATGTGTGCGTGTGTTCGCCAAAAATCACAGCATACTTTTAGGGGAAGCGGGCCCGCAAAATAATCGAAAATAATTTCACATAAATGCTGAAATGAAGCTGGTGACAGTGGGTGTGTGTGTGTGTGTGGTGTGTGTGTGTTTGTGGGGGTGTGTGTATCGTCTAATGAATTCATGTTGCCAGCAGCGAGACCGAGACGCCGACGCCGACGCCGACGTCGACTGAAGCAGCAGCTGCTGCTGCGTTGCTAAAATGTTTACATTTAGTTGAACGCAAACTTTGAGTGTGCCATGTGTGCGTGTGTGTATGTGTGTGTGTGTGGCAATTGCAAATGCAGAATGCTGTCAAATTCAGCTTAAGTGGGCGGCAAGAGGCGTGGCTTAACTGCAAATGCAGCTGTTTGAATTGTTTCATATTTTGATTAATTTCTGCGGCGTTCGCTGCATCGCATTCTTGTTGTTGTTGTTGTTGTTTGCCAGTTGAAGTAATTGCAAAATACAGTCATGTGTGTGTGTATGTGAGCCTGAGTGTACGTTTGAGTACTTAATCGTCAAACATACACGCACACTCACGCACACACACGCACACAGCAATTAAGCAAATAAAGCGCTAAAAGCAAAAACTAAATGAATTAAACGATACAAACTTGCACAGGAACGAGAAACGAGGCGGAGACGAAGGGGAGGGTTGTGTCAGCACTTACAAGCAAACTGCCAACTATATATGCACCACCGCACATACAACACCCACCACCCACCACCACCCACCGCATCTCGCCTAGATCGCTCTAGTGCGCTTCATGCGCTGCTATAAAATATGAGATAATAAAAAGTGAATTATGAGCCCGCGAGCAACAGCAGCGGCAGCTTTGGCTAAAAAAGGCCAAAACAAACAGCAGCAACAATACAGCAGTGAATATGCTCAACTAGCTTATACCCTTTATAGAGAAACTTGGTGCTTAAATATACAAACACATATAGAGAACTCACATAAAAAAAGCTTAATTGAATAATAATTTTATTGCTAAAATTAAAAAAAATAGTTAAGCTGCAAATAAGTTGCGTTAGAAATCTTAAATTTGACTGCTTAGTTTCAAGCAGAGCAATACAAATACATTTATTGGAATAAAAACTAAATTGAATTGAAACATTTGATATGTTGTTCCAATAAAGAGCTTACAAACATAATCTGCTGAATTTACCTTTTAAAAACCTAGAGGGAAATTCATTTAAATGGACAGCTTTTTTCAGCTTCCACAATCTTGATCAAAAACTTGCTAAAACAATAGGGTCCAGTTAAGAAAACAGGGTATTGCATAAAAAATACACTAACGTCAACAATAACAACAACAGCAACAACAACAAAAGGAAGCGAAGAGCAAGAGAGAAAAAAAGCATTTAATTGCAATTGTTTGCCTGCTAGTTTTTATTTGCACTTTAATTATGAAAAATATGGAACGCAGCAGCGCCAACTAATTTTTACAAGTTGCAGTTGAAGTTAACAGCCAGCGGTGCGAGTAACGGCCAACTTACGGCAGAAGCCAACTTAAGGCAGCGGGAGCCTCGCCTCCATCCCGAAGAAAAAGCAACTTCAAAGTTGAGTTTAGCTAATCGATTTGCATTTGATTATACAACAAAACAACATTCTTTGATAGTTGTGCTTATACTTTGGCTTATCTTGAGCAGATTTTAAGGCTTAAATCTCAAGTTATTCAAATTCTGTTTATCTAATATTTGATATATATATATCGATTGAATGTACTCCATAGAAAATCAACGATTTATTCAGTTAATTGGTAATTATATTTAAACAGCATGAAAATATGAATTCAATCGCAATTTAACAATTTTTTAACAATTAACAATTTTGTTCATATTTTGTTATTCATAAGTTATAATACTAATATTTTTTTGTTGTTTTAGTATTGGTACAGACTGGCCCAAAAAAAAAAAAATAAAATTAGTTTTAATCAAATGAGGCTGCTGCTTAGTTGTGTTAGTTATTTAACTCAAATGTTGAAATAACTAGTTTAACTATGGATTGGTTATCCATCAATGTGCAACTTAATGTAAAAGTGTGCGTTGCTTTAAGAGGGAGTGTTAATTGTTATTGTAGCATGCTGTAACTTGATTGATTAATTTCTTGATTGATGCATAGATCAGTAGATTGGTTAGTATATTCGATCGACTGATCAATTGCTCGATTTCTTGATTGATATACGAGTTGTTTTTTTTTTGTTTAATTGATTGGTTGCTTGGCAGATAAGTTTGGTGATTGATTGATTGATCGGTTATTTGATTTTTTGGATTACTTGATTTGATTAAGGCATTAGCCCAGTGTGGGAAATTCAGCTTCATCATTCATATTGATGGGATCAGAGGCGCTCTCGCTCTCGGATTTATTTAGAGGACGTCCTGCCCAACCGCTCAGATAGCCGCTTCGACGACGATCGTCCTTAAACTTGAAGTCGATGTCCATGATGCGCTGCAATCGGCCGACACGCTGCGGATATATGGAGGCATCGTACTCCAGACCCGAGTCCGAGTGAAGATTCGATGGCTTCTTCTTCGGCAGGACAATCATCTTCTTCCAGTCGGGCTTATTCACCTCCCCCTCGCCGGCCTTGCGTATGTTGTAGATGGGCTTGGCACGCTCCACGCGCATTGCTCGCCACTCCTCGACGGTGATGTACTTGGTGTCGTCCTCCTCGATGGAGTTGTCGCCCAGCGGCTGCTGCTGCTGTTGCTGCTGTTGCTGCTGCTGATGTAGTTGCTGCAGCTCATTAAACGAATCATCTTTATCAACTAAAGTTGTATTCTTCAAGGCAATGCTCTGCTCCTCGATGTCCTTGATCGCTGAGCCCCAGTTGTGGGCGCCGCCGCCGTTCCGCTTAACCACTGCCTTGATGCCCGTCTTATCCGAGCCCGAATGGCGGTCAAACTTGCTCTTAAAGAACCGACCGCCGCCCCCACCGTAGCCATAACCATAGCCATAGCCCCCGCCGGCCCGGTTGCTGTTGCTGATTATGCGGCTCGAGACAGTTCGCTCCCGATAATTGCGCTGCGGTGACTGCAGATGCGATTGCTCGATTTGCTGCTGCAGCTGCTGCTGTTGCAGTTCAAATTGCAGCTGTTGCTGCTGCAACTGCAACTGCAACTGCTCTCGCTGCTGTTGCTGTCGCAATTGTTGCAGGTGTTGCTGATCCACGTTCTTCTTCAGCTCCAGCTTGTTGGCACAGTTGTTATTGTTGTTGTTGTTGCTGCTGCCCATAAATGTGCTATTCGATATATTGAATCGATCGGGCTTGACGCCCTCGCCCTTGACATTCATATTGATGGTCGAAATGCCACCGAGTTTGGTCTGCGACAGCTTCTTGGTCAAAATGAGGGTTTTCACCTTGTCGGCGCCGGGAATCTTATTGCGCTTGGGCTTCTGCTGTTCTCCGACTGTCTCCTGGAGATTCTTTTGGCCCAGGCACAGATCGGTGGCTTCATCGTCGATGAACAACAGCTGATAACGGTTATTGCCCAATGATTCCATTTTTTTAAGAGTAAAAACTTTTTCAAAATATTTTTTCTCTCCAGCTCACGCAAGCGTATCAAAATAAACTCTATAGTTAATTTGACACACTCACACTGAACGTATTCAACTTGTCTAGGACTACTAGCTCGTTGCGAAATTTTTTATAAAACTACAAAGAGGGTTGCTGCCTGAGCTCCTCAATACATTTAAACACATTGGCGCACAACTCTGGAGAGCCAGACCAAAAAAATTCAAAATCAATTAGGTGTACTGAAAACCAACAAAAAAACAAGAACATTGCAAATGGGCGATACCGACTGCGTTATACTCGTTCACGTTCTTAAATAAAAGATTCCATAGCTCCCATATATCAAACCGCCATAACTTTGTCAAAAGTGAACCGATTTTCACGTTTGATGGCATTTTGATCATGATTTGTGCTATATATTGACTCCACATTCAAAATATATTCATTTTCGAAAATAACATTTTTTTTGAATTTTTTGGTCAAAAAAGCATGTACTCCCCCCTTGTGAATTTTTGAAAAAAAAATTTTTTTTAAAAATTTAGAATTGCGAATTTATAGTTTTAATCGATTTTATTTGTCACAGTTAGCATAAAAAACAACATTAAAAGTGATTTTGGGGAGGTCAAATTTTTGGTCAAAAATCATGCCAAAATCGACAAAAATTTTGACATGTAAAGTAGTCAGATTTCATAGCTCCCATATATCAAACCCCCATAACATGGTTAAAAGTGAACCGATTTT
>SCDT01002832.1:0-13077 GCA_004143765.1 Drosophila melanica
TGTTGCTGTTGCTGCAAGGCTACACTCTGTAAAATTAGTTTTGCACTTTGTACATTGTCAGTGGCATTCTTTACACTTCTTGCTCTTGGTCACATAGCTGCCTCGGTTCGTTGTTTGTCTGTCCCTTGTCTGCTGCCCCTTGTCCCTGGTCTCCTGCCTAACTTGGTTAAGATTCTACCCAGCTGACTGTGGCTCAGGCGTGGCTCTAGTGTCTGCATGTGTGAGTGTGTGTGTGTGTCTCCTGCGGGCAGCCGTATGTGTGTGTCTCCTGCGGGTTACTCTCTCTCTCTCTCTGTCTATCCCTCGTTTCGCTTACTCTGTCTCTCTCTCTATCAAGCTGCAATTCTCTGTCATTCAACTTCAGCCTGTCATGTTGCATATGTGCATTTGTGTGTATTTGTTGGGAAAGCGACTTTCATGTGGTTAGTTTTGCTTGCCCCAGACAAAACTCGGCACACTTAACGCTAAATGGGCGTGCCGAAATTCTAGCCTCCTCGTCCTTCCTTCCCGCATCTGTCTGTGCTTTAACAAATCAGCTTTGAAATTTATTTAAATGCCTAAAGCTCGTTATAAAACGAGTTCCGGACAGACGTAGATTTATGCAGACATGTGCCAAGTGCCAACTGCCAGTTGCCAGAGCAGCCAGCTGGAGCTATGCACGCGGCGCTGTAAAGTAGGCAACATATTTTGGCCTAGGCCTAAGCCGGCAAACGCTTTGCACTGATTGCCCACAGCGAACATACATGCATGCATGCATGCATATACACATATATACACACACTTTGTCGCACATGAATTCATTTTCATTTACAGCACTTGCTTCTACCGCCCCCCGCCCAGCCCAGCCAAACGCACTTAGCCAAATTGCATTGCTTGGCGATGTCTTCGCGCAGACGCCGTTGTCGCAGTCGTAAAGCGTTAAAACCGCATTTGTGAAAATCAACAGCAACAACTCCCATTTCTAGCCTGCCTCTCGCCCCGAATTGCGCCCCCTCAGTTGCTCGTCTGCTGCATTTTGTGCGTTTTTAAAATGTAAATCCTGCAAATTTTATGCACATTGTGTAGACATGCCGAGCCTTGTCCGCCGCACACCCTCATTCCCCTCCCTAGTCCCACTATCGCTTATATAATATTTTGTAAAACTACATTTACACCACAAACACATTTGCATTTGAAATGTGCTGCTGCTGCTGCTGCTCCAACTACAGCTACAACTGCCCCGATGACACGCCCACCAGTCGCTAGCTTTGCAAAATGCATTTGCCTTATGTTACAGTGGGTCAAAGGCATTTGAAGTGCACTTCAAAATATTATAAAATAATATATATAATGTGAGGTGTGACTTGAACTCTGATTTAGGGTTACTTCAACAGAAGAAGCAAATCAACAGTTCGAAAATAAGTATATTAATGTAATTTTCTTTTTTCGTAAAAACAGAACAATTATTTACAGCATTCTGTTTAACGGTTTAGAAGACATTTTAAATTTAAAAAGCAAACAAAAAGAAATAACCGTATTCTACTCATAAAATATTTTTACCATCGACCTCTTATCTAATCCCTTCCACTTGCAAGGACTCCCTGTAATACAAAACCACTTTTTATCATTTTCAATAGCGTAATAACAATAGTTGCAACCACTGTGCAAGTTGAGACGTCTGCAGAGAGCCGCTGTCGGTCGCATTTATTTAGTTGTTGTTGCTGGAATTTCTTTTGCAACATTTGGTTAAATGCCTTGTAGCCTGGAAATCCTGTTTAGCAATATCCTCAACACAACATGGCAGGTTCCGTTCCCTCGCGTTTCGCTGTACAGCAGCCGCACAGCGACACATGTTGCCGTACATTGCACTGGCACTGTACAGTGTCCTGGCCAGGACAATGGCCAACAAGCAGCTTCTTTAAATCATATGGCTAAATATTGGAACAAATAAAAAACCCTCTAGCACTAACTGAAATTGAAATTCAAATTTATTTCTCTTTTTTTGGTATTACGATTAAAGTTGCTTAACCCATAAAGTTCTCAGCCCTTTTTAAGCCAATGCGAATTGGCCTGCTTTAATTCGTTTGCTATTTAATTACAGATAGCGGCAATTGTTTAGCCTTGGCTACGCTTTATAAAATTCAGCTGGAGCAGAATAAAAGGCTCGCTTATGTCGAGAGGCGGAAGTGGCTGTGGCAATCACTGTCATTGTCATCTTGCGTTTGAACGTGGCATTATGAAAACATAAATTGTCCGTGCCCCGCCTGAATGCCACAAGTTTTGACTGCTGTTGTTGCAGTCAAGATGCGTTAATTTGATTTAAACGTTTGTGGCATGCGGTCGCCGGCAGCGGCAACTGGGAAAATATTCAAAAGCAGCGATGAGCTTAGTGACTGCCAGTTGTGGTATGAGGTCAGCAGCAGCAGCAGCAGCAAAAGTGGCAGCCACAACAACAACAGAAACAACAACAATAACAACAACAAAAAGTGAAGCTATATGACATGGTCGCCGTACCGTGTCACAGCTCACAGCCAGCAGCCATGACGACGACAAGGACGAGAAGTAAGCAACGCCTTTTGTTCTCGTTATCCTCGCTCAGCTAAAAAAAAAAAAGGTTGCCATACAAAAGATATTAAAAAAATAACAGCAACGAATTTTCGTTGAAAATAAAATTAAAGGCCAACCCAGTTTTTTTTTCTCGAAGCAACAATAAACCAGCAACTGGTGCAGCAGTAGCACTTCATGTGCCTGCAACACCCACGACATGAAGCTGTTGCTGTTGCAACCTAAAACAGCTGCCACTTGAAGTTTTCATATAGAGGCAATGGCTAAGCTTTTAGAAAACAGCAAATTGGTGGATTGGTTATTGAATATTTCTAGTGGGAAACGCTCAACAGTTGCCAGCGTTGTAAATAAATGGTTGACAAAGAGCAACAACATAGATGGAAATTTGGTTATATATGAAAGCGGTTCAATTTTGCAAAATTTCTATATGATAGAAATTAATAGAACAGTTCTAATTTCACTGCTATTTTGTTGCTGCTTTTCAGAACAAAGTGATTTTCTATAAAAAAAACAAATCCAGTAACAGAAAATTTCTCGACAATATTTCAAGCTTTCCGTTTAGTTCTCCACTTCATGTGACAAATAGAATCGATTGAGTACATGAGTGCATGATTTTTTGACCAAAAAATGCAAAAAAAATTTTATTTTCGAAAATGAATATATTTTGAATTTGGAGTCAAAATATAGGACAAATCATGGTCAAAATGCCATCAAACGTGAAAATCGGATCACTTTTGACAAAGTTATGGGGGTTTGATATATGGGAGCTATGGAATCTGGCAACTTACATGTCAAAATTTTTGTCGATTTTGGCAGGATTTTTGACCAAAAATTTTACCCCTCCCAAAATCACTTTTAATGTTGTTTTTTATGCTAATTGTGACATATAAAATCGATTAAAACTATAAATTCGCAATTCTAAATTTTGAAAAAATATTTTATATTTATATATATTTTTTTCCAAAATTCACAAGGGGGGAGTACATGCTTTTTTGACCAAAAAATTCAAAAAATTTTATTTTCGAAAATTATTATATTTTGAATGTGGAGTTAATATATAGGGCAAATCATGATCAAAATGCCGTCAAACGTGAAAATCGGTTTACTTTTGACAAAGTTATGGGGGTTTGATATATGGGAGATATGGAATCTTTTATTTTTCGTCCGACTGCAACGTTCTTGTTTTTAAATTAGTTTAATTAATATTGATATTAGTTTTTATTTATATTTGGCTTCCTCTGCTGTATCTCAAGTTCTCTTTTAACAAAATCAATCGATGTTTAAGTGTGATTCAATTGTTGCACGCTGTTCGTTCAGCGTTTAAATTCCGCATTTCAGTGATGCAGCATCGAATGACCTTCGCACACATTTCATATGCGCATTGTGGCCAACCGGCACTCTCCACAACCGAACTGAACCCGATTGCGACACCACACCGCTCCAACCTGACCTCCGACCCTGTCATGGGAAATGCTGCCATCTACGTAAATTTTTGCTCTTCTCTTTGGTTTCCTGTGCGGTTTCACGTTCACGTGTGCCGCCAATGGGCAGACCCAGGTCGACATGGTGCGGGCGTCGTTCGGAGTTTCGTTGAGCGCATAAATTTTATTCAATTTATGTCATTTGGCGAAATGTATAAACACATCACTCGTCGCTGGCGCTGGCGTCAACTGCGACTGTGACTGCGACTGCGACTTCGGCTGCGATTTCGACTGCATGTTTTTGACAGGCGCCTGCCGCAATCGCCGCAGCCGCAGTGTCGCCAGCCACGCCCCGCACCTGGGCGCTGGCGTCGTGCAATGCACAGTTGCGGTTTAGATGGCCGGGCCTCTGTTTTGCCAATGTTTCAACTGTACTACAAGAGAGACAGGAAAAAAAGAGAAACACGTTTCGCCGCGTGTGCCGCGGCCAAAAGGCACGCGCGCCAAATATTATTTTCAGTATTCTCGCCGCCCAGCCGCTTTTGAGTGCCGAGCAGCGGAAAAGTATTTTGCGCTTAAAGAAATGTCAGGAAACGGCAGCGGATGTGGCACACGGAATGCAAATAAACCATGGCCCCAGCCGGGAGCAGGACCCATGTAAAAATGTACATACTCATAGACACACACACACACACACATATTGTAAGGCAATGCCTGTCGAAGCAAAGAAAAAAGCAGCCAATAGCTAAGTAAATTCTCAAAACATTTTGCTCGTCGTTGCGCTTTTGTCGCATTAGCGTACGTGATAATGTTACAACAACAACAACAACAACAACTACTACTACTGACACGACACGACAAGAACAAAAAGAACAACAACAGCATCAACTCTAACAGACCAAACATATGACAACGCATTTGTGTCCCACTGTGTCCTTGCAGCTTTCGCAGCTGCTGTGTAGTTCTTTATTGAATATGAGTACGTTTCCAACCACTTTTTGTTGTGGTTATCCTTCGTCCTTTTTTGCTAGTTCCCAACTTACATACTTATGTAAAAGTATTAACTTAAATACTTGCTAAAAAAATATTAAACTTCTGGTATTTTGTAATTTATAAATTCAGTTTTCGGTTTGAACCGAACTGGTTCGTGAACTTCATGAAAGCAAAAGAGTTCAATGTTCGAGCCACGAACCAAACCAAAAAAAACTTTTTGCCTCAGGCAGCTTAAATGTATTTATTCTGTATATTTTTAAGCAAAAAATACATTTTTTTATTTATCTCTTTTTTGTATATTTTTTTATTGAAACTCAGCAATGTATTTATAAAAATACTTTTTAATTGGCACTAAGAACTTGTGCATATACAAAACTCTTTTGCGTTTTTGTTTTTAAGAAATTTTCCAGGATAATACCCATGCAGTAGTATGATAAACTCCCCTAACAACCTTTAAAAATGGTAACAGCTTAACCATTCGACGAGCGCTCAGCATTTCAAGGGGTCGAAAGCAGCTTAAAGATGGCAAAGCAAAGTAAAAAGCTCAACCTATCTGGCCCTCTCTCTCACTGTCTCTCTCTCACTGTCTCCCTCTCACTTGTACTGACCTTTTGTGCATCTCTGTCTCACTGCAATGTATCCACAAATCAATGTAAATGACATGCATACATTACTCATACGCAACGTTGTCTGGCAGCAGTTAAAGAGCGACTTAAGGGTGGCTGCTGGGCAGAAGGGATCTGAAACCGCACTAAAAGCTTGCAGCTAATGATGCTTCAATAGCTGTTTCATATGAGTTGCAAAACGTTGAATGAATGAACGCCATTGAATTGAACGACACAAGTGTTGCAAGACTTGCATCAAGCGCAGCAGCATTAAGTAAGTGCCTGAAGACGTTTTTAGGGTGATGCTGTTGGTGCTCCCTCTGACGACGACGTTGATAATGATGCATGTTTCAAATCAATTTTGTTGTATTATGCCAAAAATGTGCACGCTCTCCAGTGCAGCAACAGCAACTGCAGCAGCAGCAGCAACTGCTGCTAATGTGCAGTCAGTGTTCCGACGTGGCATTGGGTTGTGGTTCCACCCTAGCGCTCAGCTTTTATGTTTTCCCCGCGTTGAATGATTTCTGGTAATTTTTTTTGCGCTGCTTGCTTACTTTTTATATGCCACGCCCACCCCAATTTTCGGTCGCAATACTTTGCAGCCAAGTCGTATGCTCTTAAGTTCTCACAAAAAAAAAAAAAAAAAAAAAAAAAAAAAAAAAAAAAAACCTCTGCTTTTAAAGGAACTTTCAGATTGTTGCTGCGCTCCACTGTTGCAATTTTTCAGCGTCAGCGTGTTGCTTTGCTTGTTTGAGAATTAGTGTTATTGGCGCACACACACAAACTTCGAAACTCGCCCACACACACACACTTCCACACTTGCTTCTTCTTCTTGTTAGCTTGTTTTGTGTTTTTGTTAACTCGTACTCAGCGCATTGTAAATAATTGTCTTCAAGTCCATTTTCTTCAGAATTTTTCTTGACCATTTTATTGCTTTCGCTTTTTGTCCTCATTCATTTTGCGGCTTTCGTGTCTTCTACTTAGTGGGCATTACGCGCATTTTGTCTGGACATTTAATTAATCCCATCGATGTGTCATTAATTTGCGGGTATTTTCTGGTTACCGAATTTCATTTACTTTGAAAAGGTGTTAATTATATATAATGTTGCTGTGTCTGTGTGAGTGTGTGTAAGTATATGACTGGGAGTGGTAACGTATGTTGCTAATCCACAAAAATAACCCTTGCGACAACTTGACAGGGAAATTTTTATATGTCAAACTGATATTTATTGACCGAGCTTTGTCACGTTTTAAACTTGAATTTACAATAAATTTTTTTGAAATAATTTTTCATATCATTTTCAACTGAAATTTCGTACTTATACAGCTTAAGCCCACATATAACCATAGCTTCAGATCAGTCCCGGCCAATTAAAGTGAATAATCAATTATGTGTTCATAAATTGTTGTTTTTTGTTTTTTCGCGCGAATCCCGATGCTATGCACAGCATCTTAACTCCCAACCAATTTATTGTGCGCAAACTTTCCTCATTTGTGCCAAAGCGGCGTATAAGTAATATTTCTTAGCTGCACAAAAATTCTGAGATCTGTTGCTTCATACCAGAAAAAGCTGTGCACATTTAAGCAACTTTCTTTTATTCAATCTAATTAAAATATGTTCTTAAATTAATTTCTTATTTTACTTTGATTTGGCCGCTTAATAAATATCTGATAATGCCTATTTGCGCCGATTTTCGCACTGAGTTTTCTGCATTTAGGATTTCCAGCGATATAAATATATATATTATATATATATATACTTTTTTTTTGTTCGTCAAGAGCGAAGTGAAAAGGAAAAACTGTTACGACATTTTCATTTTAATCTTATTAAAATGTTATACGCTTTGTAGCGCTTACGTCGTGAACGCGGAGGTTATTTTTTTCCCTTACTGCTCTGCCGAAGGAGAGCGGGGAATCTGGCAGAGCATGAAAGGGCAGCCTCCGCATTCTGGCAAATGCGCGTGTTAATTGAGCAATTGTGTGCCATATTGATTGAATCGGCCATACTATAGCTTATATACACACATATATATGTATGTAAACGGCCATTGTTAGCTGTTTTTTTGATGCAAAATTGAAAAACTTTTGCCCTGCCATTGATTGACAGAAAGTTGAGGCGAAAAAATAACTTGTAATTAAAATATAAACGTTAAGTGGATGAAAATTTTTAAATATTTTGTCGAATCTGTGCGCAAAATAGTAGCACAGCAACAACATTTGCCACACTCTTCCATTTTGGCATTGTACATTTCAGTTTTTCGATTTTCGAATGCCGCCTCAAATTGTATGTTTATTTATGAGAGTGTTTGTAATGCGCCGTAGGACGCATCCAGCAGTGGTTTTGAATTCAGGTTTGTTAGTGGGTTACGAGTGCACTCAGCAAGTGTGCACCACCTGCTGCCACGCCCCCCTATGGCTAGTCTATCACGTTGCCAGTTTGAGTTTTATGCGCATTTCATTTGGCTCAAGCGCTCGCCACATACTATATATCTGCTGTTTTATATGCAACTATCAAAGGGGCGACTGACAGACACTAGCACATCTCGCCCCTCACCCCTGACCCCACCAGCCAACCCCTGGTCCAACGCCTTTGTCATACCCTTCCAACCCCTTGCACCCTTCTACTGGCGCATAAATCACATAAACAACATTCTGATTTTTCGCGCATGATATTTGTGCTTTCCGCTAAATAAAACCAAACAAAACAAAAGAGAGAAAATATTTTTTCGATTTGTGGGCGTATTTGCAAAAACAAATAGCCAAAATAACAAAAACAAAAACCAGGCAGGACATAAAACAGATAAAATATATATATATATATGTATATATAGTAGCTGGTCAGAGCCAAAAGCACTGCGCATGATGAGCAATAAAAAAATGAGTGTAAAAATGTGAATACAATGAGACGACCTTTGAGTTATTACTTGAATTTTTTGGCACTGATTTGTTATGTTTCATCTTTTTGTTGTTATTGCTCTTCTTCTCCTTGTGCACCCACTGTGCTCATTCGATTGCAACATTTGCAACAATGCAATGATTTTTATGCTGCCATCAAATCTCTGGCACAACAATTCATTGTTTACCCCACAATGGGGACACAGATTGGTACAAAGTATCTGCCATAAATAAATTTATTCACATATACACCCATATTGTTCATAGATTGAAGACCCTTTTAAATGGTTTCTTCAGAGAAGAAATAAAACACTTCAAATTGAAGCTGCCGCATGTGATTCTGCAACACCACAATTGTACCAAATAATGGATAAAGTTATGGCAGTTAAAAGTCTGAAAAGAATATTTACTTTGGATCTGGATTAGAAAATCTCCAAGTCGAAAATTCGGTTATTATTTTAAGCATCATTCAATCATCCAATAAAATATATTTAAACATGAAACGAAACGAAACATGAAAATCAGTTCAGTGTAAGGTATAGGGATTCAAAATGAATTAGGAATATAGACTCCTGCTTCTTGGAAATAAACGTAGATCAAAACGTACTCCTCAAGTTAAAGCTAAAAACAAATCCAAAATGTTTTGCACACATTTCTAAATATATACTAGTATCTCTCGCATTTGCCATTTTTATTTAATTTGCAACACTTTTCTCCATTTTTACAATGCGCTACAATTTTCAATTTACTTCTGACATACACACACACTCGCACACACACACATACACTCACACACTCACTCACACAGGGGGCGCTCGCTTCGACGTAATTTACACATTTTTCTGCCACATTAAGCGACGTTTTGGCCATACACAAGCAAACCGAGTCGAATCGGGTTGGGTGTTTGACTTGGGTTGGGTTGGGTCAGGAGTGATATTCCCTAAAGTGCAATAAACATGCGCGCCACTGACACACATACACACACAGACACACACACACACACACACACACACACACACACACACACACACACACACTTAGCTGATACCTATGTCATGGCACACTTAAATTTAGCAAAGCAGCCAAAAAAACAAGAAAAACTTTGCCAAATAAAAATGCAGACTAAAGAAGAAATAAACTTCAAATAAGCGAGCGCGCCATATCCAAGATGGCTTACAGCCTGACACATACATAAGCATACACACACACACACATATGTATATATATAAACATCATGTGTGTGCTTTTAAAAGTTGTTGGCACTTAAACTCACAGTCTGACTGCGTTTAAAGCGCCTGCAAAAGCTGCAAGAAAAGTCACTAGGCTATATACATGTATATATATCCGGCTATCTATCTATATAACGGGCTATAGTCCTCTTGTTGCGCACAGCCTTAAACACTCGACGCTTAAGCGCTGCACAAATATTTATTGTGTCATTGATTTTGCCGCTAAGCCGCCAAGACTGGGCGCTCAACTTTCGTTCGGATGCTTTTTTGCCTTTGCCTTTGCCTTGCTTATTTACCCAACGCACATTGCTGTTGTAGCAACTGTGTGTGTGTGTGTGCTTGTGTACATATAACTGGCTACACAAATATTAAATTTCACACATAGGGATAAAAAGGGACACGCTCTCGTGCAGTATTCGCCAGAGACGCGTTCAAGCTGACGCTGATTGAAATCGAAAATTTAATTTTGAAATTTTTTGTGGTTTATTTTAGATATAGATCATAATCATCAAACCAATTTTTAATGTTTAAATGGATAAATGATAACATGAAATAAATTATTTATTATTCGTTTATTTTACGTTTAACCTCATATACTTTTTTTTTGAGTTCCAACAGTAAATTTTATACTTAATTAAGACACAGCATCGACACGATTAATTTAAATAAATGGCTTATTCACTATAGAAATAAGTTAATTAATATATTTCAACAATTGAACTAAATCAAAATTTCTGTTATTCCATTTGATTACAGGTAAGTCGAGTCGAGTTAATTAACGCTGATATGTGGCATGTGAGTAGCAACGAAAAGAAATTATTAATTAAAATGAACTGCAATACAACAAGTACAAATCAAACACACAGAGTGTGCACAACAGCACACACAGCTGTGTGTAAATACAACTAATCCCCAGTTAAGCAGCCGCATAAATCAACCGCAAATAACTGAAGAGCAGGCCGACAACAGCATAATATAGTGCTCAATGCGACATATAAAAATGCCCCTTGGCCTAATTGCCTACACACACAAACACACACGCACACACACACACTCGACAAACGTGTGCAAAGTTGCGCCGTTTCAGCTAAATACGCATCAATAATTCATAAAATTAAATAGCTGCATATTAAAATTGGCCCAGCGGGCTGTTGAGGGGGATGGGGCTAGGCCGAGGCGAGGCGTATTGCACATTGTGTGTACATTGATTGACTGCATAGTTTGACAGGCAAATGCCACATCACTCATACGCCGCGTTGCTGGTCCCATAAAAAGCAGACACACGCAACGAGCACGTGCGATGAGCTGGCAACATCAACGGCATAATAATAAATTAAAATATTAGCGCTTAATTAAAATTATCAATTGACCCAAACCACGGCCGAAATGCCATTAAACAGCAGTCACAACATCAAAAACAAACACAAACATGTCATTTTGCCTCTCTGCGGATGGGAAGACATTAAATTAACAACTTTCATACGCCCCATTGTACACCGATTGGGCTCCGTTTGTGATGCAATTTCGCAAATATATGTATATATATATACATTTATATATATATATATATTAACTAAATCAACAATTATTTGGAATGCATTCAAACGCATATGCATTTAATTTTGAATGCGTCAATTCACATGATAAAACACTGCACAGATATTTTTTAATGAATATTTATACAAATGAACAAATTGACTTTGATCAAATATGGTATTTTTGTGCACATACATATATTAAAATTTTTTATTATCCAGGGTATATTTTGGAAGAGATTTCAATTTCAATTTATTTAAATAATGGATGCGGCAAACACAAAGCAAATTCTTTATGATAACTTTTTTCACATAGTGATTAAAAATGTTACCTTTATCTCCTAACTTTTGTACTTTCACATTTAAAGAACTTAAAAGCAGAAAGTTATGTGTTTTTTTACATATTTATATATGTTTCTATCTTCTGTCTTCCACATTCCTCTACTTACTCAAGCTTCTGTTGTATTTCCCATTGTGAGACGATAATCTATTTGTATGACACTTTTAGTTCCGATACTGATTCTGGTTTAATTCGGGCAGGATTCAAAAGCTATACACAAACACACACACACACACACGTACACACACATAAATCAATCAAGCAGTGGGGCAACTTTGCAGTTGGACAAACGACTAATCACAATCAGCTGAACTCAACTCATGTCGCAGCTTGTGTGGCAGTGGCACTGACTGTGGCAGTTGCAACGAGTCAATGACATCAATTTCCGTTGTCAATAATTCAACTTCAGAATGAAATTTAATCTACCTGACTGCGAATGCGCATTTGGGAATTTGTGTGTGTGTGTGTGTTTCAGATTGTTCGCAGCTAAAGCTGCAGCTGCAGTTTTTCAATCAACTAACCGAAGCCAAAAGTGCTCGTACGCATACCTTTACAAGTGTTTACCGTTATTAATCTGATTACAGTTAACGTGCCAAGCACTCAAGAGTGTGCGAGAGTGCAGGCGACCAACACAAGAGGCGTGGCAGCCTTTTAAGGCTGCCATCAAGCTGCGCACATTTCATTCGAAACTTTTCAAGTGCCCATATATGTAATGACAGATCCAGAAGCAGATGACTGCTGCCTTTTTCTGTCTCCCTTCCGCACTCTCTCCCTCTCTTACTCTTCTGCTCTGAGTGTGTGCTTGTGTGTGTGTGTGTGTGTCATGACAGTCTTGTGCCAATTGACAGCTTGAGAAGTGAGCAACATGAGAATTCAACTCGTATGTCAAACTCGAACAAGAATATGCAAAAAGCATAAAAACAAAATATTTCGCAACAAAAAAAAAATAAAATAAAAATGTGTTTACAATAAAAACTTTTCCTTTATCTTTTATTTTTTGTGACAACTTTTACTCAACTTTGTCTGCAATTGTGCAGCTCGCTGTCTCTTTCTACCCTGCTCTCGTTGGCTCTTTATCTAGTCAGAGATTTAATTAATCAATTACAGTGATAGCCAACTTTTGTGACCAGCATGTCCATTGGTAACGTCTACTTTGTATGCAGAACGGGCCAAAGCCCGGACATAAATCTAAATGCCAAAAGCCGTTCAACAATTTAACAACATGCAACTAAAGACAAAATCAAAAATTGGTTGCATACTTTTTGGGAGCGTGTCATTTGCATATTGATGCATATTTCTGACGGACGCTGTCACAGCAAAAGCCCAACAATAATATAAATTGTGCAAATACCCTGTTAAATGAGGGGAAATGTGGCGTGTGTAAAACTGGGCTACTGAATATTAACAAGTAGAGCGAGATATTAATGGTTATATAAATATTATTAAAATATATAAATATTATAAAAATATTAATAAATAAATATAATAGAGAGTAGTTCGAAAAATAAAATATAT
>SCDT01002833.1:1622-12807 GCA_004143765.1 Drosophila melanica
AAGAGCATGAATAAAACAAAATAAATAAAAAACATATTTAGTCAATTAGTAACTATAAAAAAATACAAATTATTAAAAAAATAGACATACGTCAATATTATAAAAACAATAATTGAATAGAATAATTAATAAGTAAAGAGTTCTCAACATTAATTTAACTTTTCCATAAAGTAAAATGGACTTTTAGAAGAGCGTTAAAACCAAAGTCATCCGAAAAAAAATGAAAATTCATGTAATTTGTCAGCTACTTTTCGACAACAAATCGCTAGCAATTAATCATAATTAATTTTCCTACGACAGCAAATCGAAAAAAAAATAGAAGCGCGTGGAGGAAAGCCAACAAAGAGAAAAGGCATTCGCATAAACAAAATGATTTGCAGAAATGTCTAAAAGAAAAAGAAGAAAGCAAAATATATCACAAGAGATACAAAACAAAAAAAACAATAAACATAATAATAAAAGAATTGGAAAAACATAGACATAGATATATACATAAATATATACACGCTTCTTAATTTCCATCCACAATTTAATTTGCGTAATTGATAAGAATGAAAAAATTAAATAAGGAAAAAATAAGCAACAATATAAAATAAAAGCATGAAATAGGCCAAATTTAAATTTAGATAACAACGCGGCTAATAAAAAAAAAAACGCGAGTGTGTGCGTCAAGTGGGCGCTGAAGCGTGTGCTCTGGGCGTGGCAACGTGGCAGGATGACGCGTTTCGGGCATGCTGTGAATGGAGGTGGGCTTTCGGCCAAAAAAATTCACCCGATTCGATTCGAGGGGCACAATGAAAACCAACAATAAGAATTTTATAATCGCAACAAAATCGAGAAGAGCAACAAATGACGTCCGAGAATCGATGAATAAGATGATGCGTGGTGGCATGGAGGGAAAGAGCGAGTGTGAGATGGTGTTGCAAAGATTCAGTTTGTTGGCTGGCTGCACCGGAACCAGAAAAACAAACAGCAAAAACAAAAATCTAGAAAATAAAAATGAAAGCTTGTTTAAATATTTAAAATAATTTCATTTGTTTATCAACGTCTGCGCGCATTTTGCGTTCTAGAGAAATAGTTGTTGCCTGCCAGCAGTCGAAGGCGGAAGAATACGAGAGAAATTGGGTCACATAAGAAAATACTATGTGTGTGATTGGCAAGTGGATTTAAAAGGCAAGCGATAAGAATGATTGATCGCTGTTAGTTATTTGTATCTATAGGCAAAGGGGTTGAACTTTCTGATCTGTTTGATCTACAGCGCTTAAGGTTGGCAATACTACAAATGTAATGATAGAAAATTGTAATTGGAAAATTATTATTATTATAATTACTGATCACTATCTAAAATGCTTTGAGCGTTTTTTTATTCAATGTCTAATTTCCTATTTATTGAAATTGAAAATAGTAAACTTCAAAACTTAACTTATTCCGGACGTAACGATCTTAATTGTTATTATAACCGAGTACTTTGAGAAATTATTTAAGTGATCTTTAGAAAAACTTGCAAACCTGTAAATATTTGATCTTAATAAGAGAATTTCTTTAATGTTATCTTATGATTTATGATCTAAACAGCTTGTTCTATAGTATTCTCTAATGAATATCATCAGGTGTTTTCCATTAATTTTAATGATCATATGTGATCAGTTTTATTTCTAGTGGGTATCGTAAAGAGAAGAAGAGAAGAGAGAATAAAGTATAGTATATATATTTTCTTTTTGTAGTAGTGGCGATATCAGTTCTACATTAGTTCAAAGTGCATTTAAAGGGCTTTAAGAGCTTCTTTATTAAATATAGTTTTCTATATATATATGTACATGAATATCTTTATCTATATATTATTTTAATTTCTTTATCATTTTCTATAGTTCAATGATCCTGTAAAGTCTTTTAAAAACTTCTAACAATGTATTTTTTTCTGTTATGCGCTTCAAAAGTTCAGTGATCATGTGAACATTTATTTTTTGTATCCATATACAACTGTGTGTGTGCATATATATAAACTCTTGAAGTATTTGAATAGAGTTCGTCTGGTCGTTTATTATTTATTTTATTATGCGTCCCGTCAACAACATCACAAGCTATTGCAAAACCCAACTACCTCTGTCGCTCTAAAAGTCCAACATGTGCAACGATGCATATCAGTATTAGATTTATTACACACACTAGACAGCACCCTACACTGAACAGAGCCACCTCCCAGCCCCTACACCCCACTGAACTGGAGTGCATTTGCCACTGATTACGCGTTGCAATTTTGCATTGGCAATTGGCGATTGGGTGGGCCAGCGATCTTTCTGTTGCTTTCATTATTTAGCTTGCCTTCTCCGCCTGCTCGCTCCTTAAACACTTTTAAGTGCCCGGACAGTCTCAGAAGTCCATTGGATTCTATAAATAGAACGCATAACCGACCCGTGCCGCTGTGCCTGGTTTATGACAGCAATTAAATGAAATAAAAAAAAGATACAAAAATACGTCGACATATTCTCGCCTTCTTTCCCTCCTTCTCCGTCATCGTCATTATCATCATCATATTGTCAGGCTTCGATCGATGCCTCTGGGCTTTGCTCAGTCAGTGGCCCCCTTTCCTCGGGCTCTGCACTCCTCTCTTATTTGCGCTCCCTGCGCTGTGCATTTTGCACAATAAACTTTTTGCATACATTTAATTTGTACATATTTTAATTTTAATTGTTTCTTATTTGTTGCTATTTTACTCGCTCTCAGCTGGCGACTTGTTTGTTTACGACTCGCGATTTGCTTTCTACGCAGTTGAGCGAAAAATTATGTACCCGCTACAATATGTATATATATATTCGCGTTTATTTATACATTAATGCATTGATAAAAACTTGAAAATAGGCATACAAATATGGCAAATGGTCGCCGTTAAATGTGCGCAAATATTTATTGGTGTTTGTTGTGCTTCGAGTCAAATGGCAAAAGCAAACGCCAAACCCAATAGGCCATCTGTTTGTTGTTGTTTTTGTTGTTGCTCCACTTGATAAGCACTTGTTGCTTTTTTTTTATTGTTTTTTTATTTGATTAACATTTTTTGTATCTCCATTTAACACCAGCACACGAATTCGAAGGCTAGACAGAAAAGAAAATTGACAAAAAATATCTATGCATAAAATTAAATTGTCACGCGTTAAAATTGCCAGGTTTTTTTTTTTTTTTTTTAGATTGACAGCAACAACAGATGTGCACCAAGTTTCACTGAATGCTTATTTGGGATTATTGAATGTATATATTATATACAGGGTATTTCCTAGTTGTGAACTCTCTAAATTGTTAAGTTTCTGAGTGGCTAAATCGGCTTTCTTTGCGTTTTCAAGCCATGAATCTTGTATTCTTATATGTATGCTATTTATTTATTCCAAATCTTTCTTTCATATGTAAATCACACAATAAATGGTGCAATTTCTATTTTCGTATTTTACTGTAAAGTTATAAATGAAGATTTCATCATGGCTTGCAAACAGCTGACTACAATCTTTTGTGACGTTCATGTTCGATCTGAAGGCGAGCCGAGTAGGAACCCCTTTAAAAAATATGACTCAAACAAGTTAAATGTCAGACGAGGGAGAAGCATGTTCACACGTTGTTTCAAATTAAGATAAGCTTTGCCGGAAACTGTTGAAAGTTAGAAAAAAATAAGCAGGAAGCTAAAAAGAATCATTACTTATATTAATATTTGGCATAACTATATTTTTTCTTAGAATAGGAAAATAAATACAAAAACAACTACGTTTTAAAATACTGTTTTAAAAAAATTATAACGACGGTTCTGATTTGCTATTGTCTTTATAATCCGCTATAGTTAAGATTATATGATACAATAGATTTCAAAATAGTTTTATCTTGTCTATAAAAAATATATAAACTATGCAAAAAAATAGTGAATAATGTCGTAAAAAGCGACGCATAAATATTGTGAATTATTCAGGCGTGTAAACATTTTTTTCTATATATCTATTGTATACAATAAAATTAGTTTTTGGTCTTGCAATGAGGTCTCCAAAAGTTATAGCTTATGCCTCAGTTCGCCTCCTATCGCTGTCCAGAACAGTTGCAAGCGGCAACTACTAAAATTGCAAACCATCTATTTATCGAAATCAAACGTCCGCTATTTCATCAGATTGCCTAAATCAAATACTAATGTGCTATATAAGATTGTAAATTGTTTTAATTTGAGTACATTTATCAATAATATTTATGTTGTTGGCTCTTTTGCAGACGGTCAGAATGAATTGACGCGCTACAGTAGCGAAGATGTGTCCGGGAACGAGTCGAGTGAAGCGCCTAACATGACCGAAGTGGAGCGTCAGGCGGAGCTCAATCGGCACAAGGAGGAGATGCAAAAGAAGCGACGTAAGAAACGCATCAGCTCCTCGATCTCGCAAACATTTCAAGGTAAATATCAAAGCTCAGTTTAAAGTTTATAATATAAATATCTGAACATTAAATTAAAAAAAAAATTAATTTCACCCACTTTAGAGCTATACAAGCTGACGGGCGAGATCCTTGGCGAGGGCGCCTATGCATCGGTGCAGACGTGCGTTAACATTTACACCGATATGGAGTATGCTGTGAAGGTTATCGATAAGATACCGGGACATGCGCGCGGGCGTGTTTTTCGGGAAGTGGAGACATTCCATCACTGTCAGGGACATCCGGGAATCTTGCAATTGATTGAGTTCTTCGAGGATGATGAGAAATTCTATCTGGTGTTTGAGAAAATCAATGGCGGCCCACTGCTAACCCGAATCCAGGAACATATCTGTTTCTCGGAGCATGCCGCAGCGCAGATCATTAAAGAGATTGCGTCCGGCTTAGATTTTCTGCACAAAAAGGGCATTGCTCATCGTGATCTCAAGCCGGAGAATATATTGTGCGTGAAAACGGATTCTCTGTGCCCAATTAAGATTTGTGATTTCGATTTGGGCTCTGGTATTAAGTTCACCACGGATATCTCATCGCCAGCCGCTACACCGCAGCTATTGACACCAGTAAGTATTAATTCTGTTTATATATATATATATAGAGTGGTCTCTAATATGCGTATCCGTTTCTTGCAATTTAACAGGTCGGCAGCGCCGAATTCATGGCGCCCGAAGTCGTCGATCTGTTTGTGGGCGAGGCACATTCTTATGATAAGCGCTGCGATCTGTGGTCTTTGGGCGTTATTGCGTACATTTTGCTTTGCGGCTATCCGCCATTTTCGGGCAATTGCGGTGAGGATTGCGGCTGGAATCGCGGTGAAAACTGTCGCACATGCCAGGAGCTGCTCTTCGAGTCCATTCAAGAGGGTGTGTGCTCTCATATTTGTTAACATAAACAATTTATTTGAAATTTTATATAAATATGTATTTTGTTGCAGGACGTTTTGTGTTTCCGGAAGCCGAGTGGCATGATGTGAGCGATGAGGCCAAAGATTTAATACGTTGTCTGCTGGTCAAGGAGGCGTCCAAGCGTCTCAGCGCCGAGGCGGTGTTGAAGCACAACTGGATAAGCATGTGCGAGCAGGAGCTGCCCGCCAGCAAACCGGTGAGCCGTCATAAGGCGCTGCAAACGCCCAACAACATCAGACGGTAACTAATCTATAAATTGTAAATAAATATATATTGAATATATTGTAATGCTCTTTTCTTTTTCGTTGTGACGCTTTAGCAATCATCAATCGGCACGTGAGATTTCGCAGTTTGCCGAGTCCGCCATGGCCGTGAAGCGTGTGATCCTGCAGCATTTCTCGATGCGCTACGATT
Organism: Drosophila melanica; assembly: GCA_004143765.1. NCBI lineage: Eukaryota > Metazoa > Arthropoda > Insecta > Diptera > Drosophilidae > Drosophila > Drosophila melanica. The sequence continues at coordinate 7,388 of SCDT01002833.1, forward strand.
ATATGAAGGAACGCCCGAATATCTATCAGCCCTCGCAGGCCTATTTGGATGCGTATAGCGATGAGAACTATAATCCAAAGCCGCCGGCACATTATACGCGCAATCGTTCGCAGCGCACCACAACTGCTGCTGCCACCGCCGGCTTCTCGTCCAGCTATGGCGGCCGCTTGTCGACCGCCCAGCGCAACGGCAGTGTCAGCCATAGTCGCCAGCCCTCGAGGAATGCATCGATCATATTCAATAACAGCGGCGGCTTCAAGACGCTGAATGTGCATGAGGAGGACGACGACGACGAAGAGGCACTGGAGGCTTTCGGTCGTTTGGACGAGGATGTTGACGATGAGTGGGCGCAGTCGACGCGCCGCTATCAGGAGCAACGCGAGCTGCAGCAGCAGCATCAGCAGAAGCTGGAGAAACAACATCACCTAGCAGCCAATGGAAGCTGCCACGAAGCTGGCGGATATGTGATGAATGCGGATGATTATGATGATGATGTTCGGGAGGTGGGCGAGGAGGCGGAGGAGGAGGAGGAGAGAGAGGACGAGGACTATCGGCACTATAAGCATTATTGGCGCGAACTGGACGAGGATGAGGGCGATGATTATCTATATGAACAGCAGCAGCAGCGCATTGATGATAATGCTGATGAAGAAGAATACGACCAGGAAGAGGAGGAGGAGGAGGAGAAGGAGAAGATGAAAGCGGACAATCGAGAGCAATTGAAAGCTAAAGTTGATCAGAATGTTGAGGTAGAGGTAATGGAGAAGGAGACGAAGAAGGAGGAGAAGCATCGCGAGCAGGAGAAACTTATTATTGATAATATGGAAAAAACAAAGCAAAGCGAATTTGCTAAACCAACAACAATGCGCAACAATGCGCAGGAGATGGAGATATTTAAGAACGAAGCAAGGCAGGAAAATGATGATGTCGATGGGGCTAATAAGCAACGATCAACATCAAGTGATATTAGTGCTACTACAATCACCAATACCAATACCAATACCAATACCAATATCAATATCAATACCAACAGCAGCAATAGCAACAAAATGCTAACAACACCAGTAACAGCAATTACAACATCAACAACACAAATGAAAAATGGCAACAACGGCGTTCAGCCAACTGGCAATGTTAAGGATAACGATTACGATAACGATAATGATGATAAGGATACCGATGATGATAATGATGTTAAACTATTGGATAGTATTAGTGATTTAAATGAAAAGCTACCTGAAATTTATGAGACTGCAAATATTGTTGTCAACTCAGCGGCAGTGCCAGCAGCAACAACAACAGCAGCAGCAACAAGAGCAACATGCCCACCAAATGATAACGATAAAAATGTAGATGATTTGAAAGTGCCGACGACAACTGCAGCTGAGGAGACAACAATGCGAACGACTTTTGGCAAACAGCAACAGCAACACCAACAACAACCATCAGCTGGTAACATAAACAAACAACAGCGCAATGTTTACTTTGCATTGGATTCATATCAAAATGACGACGACGCAGACATTGATGAGGAGGACGACGATTACGATGATGATGACGACGATGAGCACGAGATGAAGCTAACTGATGCCGGGTTGAAGCCAACACGCCCAGTCATATGCAATGCATATACGCGCAAGCAGCGACAGCAGCAACAGCAGCGCTATATAGCTACACGTCCGGAGGAACGACTGGAGAATTGGCGCTATCGCAGCTATCAATCGGAGCATCCACAGCAGATGCCCCAGCAGAATGCAATTGCTGGCAGCGGTGGATATCGCAAATATCGTCCGCCATTCAGCACTGGCGGCGGTGGCGGTCACTTTGGCAATCAGCAGCGCAACTATTTGGGCAGCTTCTCCCACAGCGGCGGCGCCGCTGGCTACAAGGTAGCGCCGCAGCCAATAGTGCTGAAGCAGCGGCATCAGCAGCAGCGGCACAACAGCGCTGGCAGCAGCAGCGGCGGCTCGCCGCCATCCGATGAGCACTCAACGTCGCCCGCTACGCAGATCCGCAACTGGCGCCAGGATTGCGTCTATGCGCCCATGCGCGGCTGCGGCATGCAGCGTCCCCAGCAGCAGCAGCCGCAACAACAACAGCAGCCGCAGGCGCATTCATCGGGACGCATTGGTTCTGGTCGCATCATGAACGGAACACAGCTTCCGCCGCATCTATTGTCGGAGCCGCCCACATTGGGCATTGGTCTGTCGCCGCCCAGCGAGAGCCTGTTGCTGCAGCGGCGCATGCGCCAACAGCAGCGACCTGGCGACTTGGCCGAGTATTGTGAGCCCGCCACGGCCAGTGGCTAAGCGGGTGAGATACAACAGCTACAACAACAACAACAACATCAGCTGAGAGCAGGCGCCGACAGCGCATAGCTAACAAAATGTTTGCGCCAAGCATATGGAAAAACTTTTGGCGTTTTGGCCAAAACAACAACAACAAAAACATGTTTTATTGTTTTGTTTTTTTTTCGTTTAATTTTTCCTTTTTTGTATGCTTTTTTTATGTGTACAAAAACAAAACAAATAATATCAAACCTGTTTTAATATTTCGATTTCTTGAAACTTGAAAATTGTAAACAAAAAGAAACTACTTAAAATTCCGTCTTAATTTAATTGTGTTAAAAAACCCCTTAAGAAAAAAGTTGAAAAAAGCAAAAGCAGATCAGAAAAGCGCCTTAAAAAAGCAATCCAAACGAAAACCATGCTGTTTAAACAAGAAGAAACCAAACAGTCGTTCGAAAAAAAACTAAATAAAAAACAAACCTTTTTTTATAAAAAAGATTTAAAAAGAGAAGAAAAGAAGAACATGTAATTAATCGATATAATTTTTTATTATGAAAATAAAAACAAAAATATGAATGCAAATTGTGTTTAAGCGAGTTGCACACACACAAACACACACACACACACACACACTTATACATATAAATTATTTCTATTTTTGAAGAGAAAAAAAAAAACAAAACCAGTTGTCGCCAAAAAATGTTAACTTTTTGTGCTTTTCTGTTAAGACTAGATGAAGATGAAGCAGAAGCAGTCGTTGCATATAATTGTTTTTTTGGGCCCAAATATATCAATTAAAAAAATTTGTAAACAATTAAGAATTTTGCATACCGAAAAACCAAAATGTACAACACAAGAAAAATTGTTGAACTTTTTGATAATTTTTAATTTCAATTAACAGAAATTGTTACAAAAAGGCTAAAAAAAAAAATAATGAAAAATCATTAAAAAAGTTGAAGAATTGAGTTAAATTTTTAACGGGCTCTGAAAATGGTTCGGACCACACACAAATACACACACCCACACACATACACACACTCAAACACAGTGTTTGTGTCTAAGTGAACTTTTAAGAAATTTTAAACTATTTTGTAGGCAATTTTCATTTAAAAATAAATTTATGTAAGAATTGCCTATAAAATACTTTACAAATTGCTTTAAACTCCACTCAGACACATTTAACTCAATGTGCGCTTAAGATTTATGTTAAAAATAAAAAATAAAAACTAAAAAATAAATTCCCATTCCTTTAACATGAATGTTAAACGCATATTGAGAAGTCTTATCTAAAAAAGATTCTTTTGGGAATATTGCACCAGGAATATTCCAACACTTTATTTTCTCCATCTTTCAAATTTTCCAACACTTTTAAAATAAACACACACTTTTCTTGTAAACAAAAAAGGAAAGCAGAGAGAATTCTTGACACATTGCTCAACAAGTTTTTGCTGGGCGTAAATAAAAACTAAAACACCATTGAAATGGAAAACATGTGTTAATTACAAAATAAAAATAATAATAAAAAATTGTGATATAAAATGTAAATGTAAAATGCACCTGAAGAAAAAAAAAGAAAAACTATAAACTGACGCTGTGCCATTACCAACAACAACAACANCCATTGAAATGGAAAACATGTGTTAATTACAAAATAAAAATAATAATAAAAAATTGTGATATAAAATGTAAATGTAAAATGCACCTGAAGAAAAAAAAGAAAAACTATCAACTGACGCTGTGCCATTAACAACAACAACAACAACATTAAACACGACCACAAAAACTACATAAAACCAATTAACGAAGTAGTAGCCGAGTATAGAAGGAGGGGTTCACCCAACTAAAAAAACGAATTATTATATTTTGATTTTTTTCTTCATTTTTGTAAATCGTTTACGCCCCAAACGAAATCAATAAAATGTCAGAATTCTTTGCGCCTCAACAAATTGTATACATACGTACATAAGAATATACTTATATTTTTCCAAACAACAAAACTATAACAAAACTAAACTTAAAAATAACTAAATACTTCCATACTAAAATAAAATAAAACAAAAAAGAAAGAAACTATGCTATGCATTAATACAAAAAACGAAAAAACATCCTAATAATATTGAAAATTTGTAAAACTTTCATCATGCAAAATAACAATAACTTCTGTTACATTATGAAAAATGTTTAAGTACGAGTACCCCAGATAATTTAAAATTAATTTATACATATATGTATTCCTACAAAACAAACAAAAAAAAAAAACAAAAAAAAAACAAGCAAGTTTGTTTACATTGTAAACAGAAACTCACGATGAAATATTATTATGATGGTAGAAACAAAAAAAAAAAAAAACGAATGAAAACTAAGGAACGCTCTTGTTTTAATTTGTAAAACTGTGAGAAATGTTTCGCAACGAAACAAAAAAAATATATATATACCATTTATATGAAGGGGAACTAATCAAGCAGCGCTCCAAAAAAAGAAGGAATCGTATTCTACACTACTTTACACTACACAGAACCACACACATTTACATACACTACATGCATACATATAACTAAAATTAAGTAAACTTTAGTTTTTATTTTTTGCAAAAATGTCCGTTAAAATTACGAGTAATATTTAGCCGTTAACATTTATAGTGATTAAACGCGCTGCTTTACTCTAAAATAAAAAAAGAAATAAAAAACAATATACTCCATTTGATCCCATTTGGGCATAGAGTATATAAAGTGTGTGAATAGCCAACGAGCGAGTATTTGAGAGCGTTGTGAATCGCATGAATGTTTGTAAGACCTGTAATGAATGCGATTGCAAATAAAAATGTTTCACAATATCCGAATAGTAAGTTAATGTGCGAACAATTGTTTTTAAAATATCGAATGACGGCAAAAAGTAATCGAAATGAAGCAAAAGCAAAAAGAAAGTAAAAACATCTAAAAAAAAACAAAAAACAACCAAACAAAAAATGGAAGATGCGATATTGTTTTATACATAAAAACGAAGAAAAAGTCAATAAAAACGCAAAATATACAAAATGTTAATATTACGGGTTTTACTTATTCAAATCATTATTTTCTAGGTGATGTTAAGCGGCGTTGTTCCGGAAAGTTGGGGGTTTAAATTAAGATTTTC
>SCDT01002834.1:0-16754 GCA_004143765.1 Drosophila melanica
ATGAGCAATACACATTTATATATATACATATATTATTTATATAAATTATATAAAAGAAATAAATGAATAATAACAAACAAATAAAGTATATGTAAATTAGAAAACAAATTAACAAAGAAAGCAAAAAACAAAAAACAAAAAACAACTTTTTCTACTGGCTCCTGCAATTGGTTGGACAAACACTTTTTTTATTCGACGACAAGGATTTTGCGCACTTTTTACAGTAAAGCACTCAAAACGCTGCGAGCAGCAGGGCTATGACTCAAGCCGAGCGTTTCGTTGGTTAACGCCTTCTAGCACCACTTCAATTGAATTCAATGGCATTTGAAGTGCTTTGTGGGTGCGTCTAAGCGAAAGCAGCGACGAGGACGCTCTACGCTCAGCACCGCGACGTGCTTCTCGTGCGAAAAATAATTTGTGGGAGTTGCCGACAGCGATCCGAAGGGAAACAACAATGTGCACGACATTCGTTCGGAGACTAGTTCGGCTTAGAGGCTTTGAGTGCAAATTGAGTTATATTTTGAGCTAATTTTTTACCGCTGCAACGCGTGAGTCAAAGTTAGCTTAGGGCCGGCACGAAAAGCTCCATAAACAACAACGAATTCGCGCCAACGGCAAACCACACGTTAAATGCAGAAATCATCTCAGCATAAATTATAAAAGCTCAAACTTGCAATTAGTCAACAGACGGCAGCATTTGAATTATTTCACACTGTGTTAAGGTTTCCCCCAGCTGGCTTGCTTTTTTCCTAAACCTATACCGACGAAGTACAGTTTTATTTTGTATGAAATCAGAAAAAAAGAGAGTGCAGCAAAATATGCCTACGCTTTTAACTGGAAAGCACGCAAAAATGTATCGCTGCAAAACTGGCAAAGCTTTTAATGCGCTTATTTACAGTGGCTCTTCGCTGGAAAAATTGGATATTTTTAGAAACCACTCTGACGCAATTGCAGAACAAAAATGCTCTGCTTATAAAAAATAACAACAAAGCACACACACAAATATGCATAGCCGACGTAATAAGTACACCTGTGGTTGGCATAATTGAAAATTGGATAATAAAACTTGTGGTTTCTCACTCGGGACTGTCCGACTAGGAGATACCCTAAGCCCCCACTATGGAAACGAAATTCTAGACTTTTTTCTTAACTAAAATTATGATCGTTGTGTTATTTTCAAGATCACTGCCTTTAAAACTGTAGGAAATTTATGTTTTAAAATTTAACAGTTTTCAAGTTTTGAAAAGCAAAGTTTTTCAATGTACAATGGATGTAAGTAAAAAATCATGACCAAAAAGCCATCAAACATCAAATCGGTTGAGGTTTGATAATTTTATGGGTGTTTCAAATATGATACCTATGGGTCCGATCTCGGAGCTTACATGTCCAAATTTTTTATTAATTTTGCGATGATTTTTGACGACAAAATTGGCACTCTCAGAATCAGTTTAAATGCTGTTTATATACTATTCGTGGCTGGAAAAATCGATTAAATGTGCAAACTCGCAATTCTAGATTTAATAAAAATTTTTTTTTTAAATTTAGGATTTTTTCTAAAAAAAATTCAAAAATTTTGTTTTTCACAAATATCGATTGAAAAATAAGTATGAAATGGGTTCGCTATTGAACAAGTTTTTCTTATGCATATGTCAGATAGCACGGGTTTTCACAAGTATATATCCATAATTTAAAGTATCTAGCAACAGCAAGCGGACATTACTCGGACACACTTTTCTTTCTCTTTCATTTCGTGAGCGAATGTTTGTCAGAATGAATTAACTGAGTCCGATAAATCTTTGCATATTTACATATTAGTTAGAGAAGATTATTAAGTAAGACATGCGAGCAGCGAGCAATTTACAGTTTTCATGTGGCTCAAGTTTTTTATCTGCCCTCGTTCATTTATATGAATGCGGGGAGTTGTGTGTGTGTGTGTGTGTGTGTGTGTGTGTGTGTGTGGCACTTTGTGCACGTTATGTGTATTTAGTATTCCATTAATATTCTAAAAGCCGCTTTTGTACTTTACTTCGCATCATTGGCGCAGTTGCATGCTGTTCCTTTTTATCAACATGGCGACTGGGTAAGTGTGTGTGTGTGTGTGTGTGTGTGTGTGTGTTGAGGTTGTTGCCTAAAATGTTAAACAAGCAAGTAGTAATCGCATAAAATTTTCTAATTACCTTACCAACACATACACAGACACGGCGGCACTATGGAAACTTTCCTATGCGGCATCTAGTGGGGCTGAATCTGGAACTGGGTCTATGGCTGGGTGTTTGGCTGCTGCTTCTTTTACCACTATATCAACAGAGACATGCATAGGTGGCGTGACTTATGCGTGTGCATACATTGATATCAAGTAGTTTAAATTTTAACGCATAACTCAACTGTAAGTGGCGCTTGTCTTAAAATTTAAATGGAGAACACCTCCGAGCACCACATGCCGCCACAGGCCATAAATTTTTTAAGCAGCCCCAGCATCCGCACGGACAGTTAACAACGAAACTCAGCCAGGAAACAGGAAACACACACACACACACTCCGCCTCCTCCGACCCCGTTAACAATGTGAGGGCTGTGGCGCAACAGTTTGCTAACGTTTTCCAAAATGTGTGCAAACTTGCACCAAACTGACAAATTAAGTATGCATGAAAGTGGCTGGGACACACCGTTGCACAGTTAATAGGATCTGGCTGGAACATGGAATCAAATTAATTGTTTCATTTGCTAACAAAATACCCATGTCATTTTTGTTGTTGTTGTTGTTTTTGTTATGGTTATTCCTGTTGCACTAAAAACAAAGATATTTTGCATACTTTGACACGGAAGGTGCCTGTTGCTCTCTCTCTTTATATATATATATATATATCTGCATAGGTAAACAACAGACATATGATAGCGTGCCTTAATCGACTTTTGAGTGGGCAATTACGCAAAACTGTTTAATGTTGTCAATCGTTTAAAATGCGAGACGCTGTTATCAGCACATATTTCTAAGTCAGCGTCTCGGACTCCGTATGCTAAATGGCGACAGCTTGAATACCCTGTTTTTGCATAATACAAAATGTAAGGTTTCTGGAACATCCGTCTAGAGAATGAAATTTTGGATATATACTCGTGTGCATCCACGTCAGATAAAGTGTTGAAGATTTTGGGGCGAACGTGGCAAATCGATAACACTAAAATAGCAAATCGATATATATATATATGCATACTATATATCATTTCACATATAACTCCATCTAGAATAAGTATAGAATATATGAAATTACAATAAGAATATAGATAGATCAAAGGGTATCCTGCACCCGTTCAACAAAAAAAATAAATAAAAAAAATGTTGTAAACTGTCTGAAATATATAAATATATATATTATATGTGCGATATTTATGTGTTTATTTTGTTATATCTTTATGTGCACTACATACATAATTGAATAAAATGTACCACAATACTGTAAACTGTCCCAATGAACGAATTGTTTTTGCTTAGACAGTTGTTGCGCTTTACATATGCATCAGATCACATAAATGTGCTGTGCACAATACTGCATCATTAAAATTTAGCTCGAGAGCTTCAACATATCGTACATATGCATATATGTATGTACCGTATATTGAGTTTTTGCCTGGCCTGGCGCCTTCATATTTCTTGTGGGCAACAGCTCGTATACGTAATACGCCCATTGTATATTGCATTTATTAAGTTATTAAATTGCACAAACGCTTGTATCGCTGGCATCACATTGCAGCTGACAGCTAAACGGCTGAGAATATGTATGTGCGCTGGTGTGAGTGTTGAGCCGTTTCGCTATGCCACAGTGGTGCAAAGTGCTGGTGGTGGTGGTGGTGGCAAGAGTGCTGGTATTCGTGGTAGTAAAGCGCGCGTATACACTTACGTGGCTTTAATTTATTTGCATGCAAACAGACAATGTAGTTGCTTGAAATACACTCGCAAGGAGATATGTGTGTGTGTGTGTTGTACATATAAACGTATGGGTATCAAATGTAAGGTATCACGAGTTTGGTAGCCCCTTGGCGTATGCAGCAGTTTTGTGTTATGCGTGCAGCAATGGCATCATCGACCAAGAAAACGAGAAGCAGAAAAGTATCTGGTTGGAGTTGGTCTGCAGCGTGGGTGCAGTTCGAGTGTCTTATCGGCACCGGTGCTTGCGCCAGTTTCGGTCTGTCTGTCTGTCTGTCGGAATGTCTGCGCGACCAGCAAACTAAACGAATTTATGTCGTAATGAATGTCGGTTGCCGCATATCACGATGCCTATCTGCGGCTTATGCCCACATCGGCACTTCTGTCAACGTGTCGACCACAGCCAAGAACATTCCACAGTCAAATATAAATTTTTTTGTGTTTTTGCAATTCGGTAAATTCGAATAGTTATTCAAAACATTTTTAGAACACGATTTGTGCCGTGCAACTGATACATAACTAGTACAAAGTGTTCACAGGCTGATTATCGGTTTTGAATGGGGTTTAAAAAAGTTCATTCCCCCATTTGCGGCTAAGATAACCCATTGGAACCCCTCCCACCGTTCAACAAGCTAAACAAGCTAAAAACCAAACTGAGCCGCTGGCGCCCCAGGGTATCCTACAATTTGCTGCTTAAATTACGAGCTGTTCATTTTGTGAGTGCCGCGCTTAACTGTTTCCTCTTGTTTTAACTCATTGCTGTCGCTGTCCTTCTCCTCCCCTCCCCTCCCACCCCTTTTTTTGCCCACCTGACTGCCACCTTTTTTGTGCGCTTTTTACGAGCTGTTGCCGGTGCCCGCTGTGCGCGAGTGCGTGTTAACAGGCAATTAAATCCGAATTACATTTTTGCTCCTTTCTTCACTGCCACTTGCTGCCTTGTATCCCCCCGCATCTATATATGTACACATGTATGTGTGTGTGTGTGCTAGCAGGCGTGTGTGTGTGGGTTGCCTTTCAAAAGTCAAACGGCAGGTGTGCCAGGTGCCATGCCGCATAGCACGATTTGTTCCCCAAATAGCAGCGATAAGACGCGCAAATGTTCAAGAAGTCAGCTTGCCGCAGGACCTTACCTTACCTTACCTTACCTTACCTTACCTTACCTTACCTTGTGACCGTTTGCACGTGCCAATTAAAGATAATTTTTAATTGCTGCCGCCAAATGAAGATTTATGTGCAAAGTATTAACTAATCGAACCGAGTTCCACCCACCCAACAGTATTCGGCCTTAATTGAATTGAACCACAATGAAAAAAGGTTAAATAACTTCCAATATTGAGACGATAGAGCGCCCAACTAACCAATAGCATTTGCATCATAATGTCAAAGCCCCCAAAGGCCACGAACCGCAAAAAGTTAACCCAATTGAATTTTGGGCGGCTGAAATCGCAAAAGCAACTTGGAAAACAAATAAAATAACTCGGTTTTATGTGGGCATTAAATGCACCGAAAGAAATACTTAGTAAATCACAATAAAAATTTATATTTAAATAAAATAATAAAATATTAATTATAATTAAGAGTCAATTGATTTTTCCAATTACTGATGAAACGAAAAAAAAACAGGTGATAAAGCTCTATTTGCGAGCACCCGACTAGGAGATACCCTAAACCCAGCGGTCTGTTTTCAAAAACATTTCAACCCGTTTGCATTCATACATTCAGGTTGTTATCGATTTCTATCGATATCAAATAAACAAAGCAAGGTATCGAACAAAATTATAAACTTCTTCTGCGTAAGATCAGCTTTCCAGCTTTTGTAGTTTCTGAGATCGCTGCGTTAAGACGGACAAACGGACATGGCTATATCAACTCAGCTCGTCGTCCTGATCAAGAATATATATACTCTATGGGGTCGGAGATGCCATCTTCTGCCTGTTACGAACATTTTCAATGAGTCCAGGGTATAAAGCACCCGTATAGGGTATATGCCTGCGGTGCGGAGCTTTGAATAACTTGAAGGACACAAACTCAGTCCAGCTTCATATCATTACTAAACGCAAATGAAGCCATTTCACACAAATACACTCGCTCATCGAAAGCAAAAAGGAGCAGGGACCCAACTTAATCCTTTTGTGTACAAACATACGCTGCCTGGTGCCGGCTAAGCCAACAGCTAGTGGTGGTGGTGTTGATGGTGGTGTGAAAATAGTGGGGCAAACGGAAATCAAATGGAAAACTCATGCATCCTACCGAAAAAACAAAAAAAAAAAACCAACACTTTTCCGAACGCATTTCTATTGTCAGCGGTACTGTCGTGTGGCTTTTTGTGTGGGTAAAAAACTTTGCTGTGACACTGTGACCGTGTGGCGGATACGCGCCTTTTGTTTGCTGCCGTTGTACGCATAGTTTTTGTTGTTCTTTCACTGTGAGCCGGTTTTTTTGTTGTTGTATTCTTATTTATATTTGTATTTGTATTTGTTTGTATGTATTTTATTTTTGAGCAGCAGCAGAAGCCGCCGCTCACTTCATTTGCCTATACGGAAGAGTCAAGGAGCACTTCACATTGCCGACGGCGGCTGCCATTGTTACTGCTGCTGCTGCGGCTACAGCGGTCGCTGCTGCTGCTGCTGCTGCTGCTGCTGCTGCTGCTGGTGGCAGCAGTGAAAGGACCAACTTTTGTCGCTTGGTAATGATGGCATTTTAGCATTGTTGTTATTTCTGTTGTTGTTGTTGTTGTTGTTGCTAAAGTTTTGCACACAAGTTTAAACAAAGCAGCCGCCAGCCACATAAACAGTCGACAGGCGCAGCGTTGTTAGGTCAAACAACAGTAAGAGCAGCTGCAGAAGAAGCTACTGCAAAATGGGTGGCTGTTGGCCACCTACGGATGCCTGATGCCATTCAGGGCACCCACAAAAATAGCGTCGCCTGTCAAACTCAGTTATGGCTGGGCACAACACACATCCACACCCACACACACACACACACAGCCCATTCGTTTGTCGTATAATTAATTTTTTACAGCGACATTAGCTTCATATATGTACATAAGGTGCCCTATCATAGTTAGCCTTTGGCTTTATTTAGCTGGAAATTGCCAATACGCCTAACATAATTGCATACACATTTATAAAACAAGAATATTAAATATTTGCTCCGTCAAGCGTAAATGTGTACTGCATATCTCCGAGCAGTGTATGTCCGTTACTGATACTGCTTAATTGAAATCATAACATTAAGTCTCATTAACTTGGCAGCTTCATTAAATGCCAACTTTGCACGCCTCACATCATTTTCAGCTCTAATCAGCTTACGATATGTCCACAATTTTTGTCGCATAACAGCAAATGGCAACTGGGAAATTGCGAATGGGAGTGGGGAATGGGGAATAACAAACAACTTGCTGCGAGAAGATGAACTTTGCTTACTTCCCCCCCAGCTTGCCTGATGCAACATTTTACGGGCAAACCAAATAAGCTCCAGTTGCATCAGGTCAGATTTGGTCAATGCACCAAGTGCAGAAAATGAAAATTCTAGTTTCGAGTTTTTTTTTTCCAATTAGTATATTTAATATGTGAGCATATTTCTCAATTCAAAATAATAAACCAATAAACAAGTTTTAAGTTTTAACATTTTGGCTTATATTCTTGCATAAGAAAAACAATATATTTGCGAGTCAAATTTCTAATTTCAAAAAATTGTATTTTGTTGGCGTTTAGTTGCGCATTTTTCGTTGATATCGCTCTCTGATTCAGTACATTTGTTTTTATGAACTCCTTTGCATGACACGGACGTGTTAGCTTAAAGACAACTCAAGTTTACTGCCACGCTTAATTACTGTTCTCTTTCTCGTTCTCGTTCTTGTTCTCTTTCTCATTCGCGTTTATGTACCCCTTCCGCCAAATTGTCGGCCAGAGACCGTGTCGTGACGTCATTAAGCTTCAATTAAAATAGCTAAGGTTTGCATGAGGATTTTTAATTAAAATTCACTTTGTAAATTATGCGTTAAAGGAGTCACTCGGTGCGTGCCCTAACTGTTTGTTGCTCTTACTGATGTTTATTGTTATGTTAACAACAACAACAACAAAAAAATCTGAAAGAATTTTAATTCAAACTGTCCCTTAACATTTGATCTATTTTTTTTTGTTTTTACTATGAACCCAACAAAAACACAAATTTGGGATAATTTCTAGTTAAAATTAAAAAGGATTTTGAATAACTCCTTATTGAAATTCTGTTTGTGTTCAAAATTAAGAATAGTGAATTCAACTACAACCTTTGCTACACCAAAGATACATTTTTGTTTTCGATTTTGGCCATTCAATTGAAATGTAAATATGCAACCCTTCGGACCTAACCGCATTTCGTTGTTAAACATAATACAACAGGCGTTTTCTGACCCCTTAGTTCGACAGTTATCTCGAAAAAATATATGTATATATGTGTGTGTGCTGTAAGGCGTTTACATGGCCGACAATCTTGACACTGAACAAACATGTTAAATTCATTGACAGCGAATAAAAATGTCAGTGGAATGCCAGCAAATACTGGAGCCAAATAAATAAAGCGAATGTGAGCAAACATTTGAGTGTCCATTTTTTACGGGCCGCAAATAAAACTACACGCAAAAGGAAAACATGGCGCAGGCAAACAAAACTGAAGGCAATCCAAGCCAAACAGCACAACACACACACACACACACACACACACAGGCACGAACCACACACTTGACAGGAGACGCCAAGGAATATAATGAAAAGACACACACAACAAGTGGAGCTAGCTAGTCCTGAGACTGGGGCTCTGCGAGCTAAAAATCGAACTGCAAAAGGTAGAAACAGGGAATGAGAGAAGCCAGTTATGCGTGGGTGGGTGGGGTTGTGTGGGTGCTTGGTGGTGCGGTCTGCCAGCGCATATTGAATCGTATGAGCACATTATCTACGTGCTTACAGCCCAATTTGATCCCCCAACGATTGCCCAGCTCCCAGCGCCAATATGTCGCTTTGACCGAGCCCCTTTTATTGTTCTTGTTGCTGCTGTTGCTATTTAATGTTATGTTTTATTTTGAAAGATTTGTTGGCATTTTCGTTGGCGGGTTCACAGCTCGACGCCAATTGACATTGATGTTAAAGGAGAAACGCACCCACAAACATTGTCATTGCCCTCTTTCGATTTCCGTGCAAGTTTGAATCTCTCACTCTCTCTATATATATATAAGCGAACTTATATCCTGTGAGCTTAGTCTCTTATTGCCATACCCAGCAAACACGCATGTCTGCATTGCGTTTTATGTTATGTTTACTGGCTTTCTTACGACTTCCGAGGTAGCCCTAATAACTGATGATTGTGCGATTTACCCCCAAAAAAAAAAAAAAAGAATCGACATGTTGTCGGTACGGCACCGCCTCCTTGCCGTTCTCCCTCTCCTTAACCATGTCTGTCAGCGTTTCTGTTGGCATTGACCCCCCAGAGACCTTTTCGTACACTCATAAATGTCTTTCAATCATAATGTTTCAATAAGTCAAAATCGATTACGAACTTCATATGAAATTTATTGCACTTTCGCAAATATGACATTGGTGGCTTGTGTGTGGGACTGCGCAAATATGTATATATATATATATAGTTTATTTTTTTTAAGAGTGTGTCTTAACTGGTGGCTGCCTTGCCGGCTTCAAGGACTAACTGCCACGCGTGTTAACCACATTTTTCGTATCGTTTGTCAGAAGGCTCTCAATGACAGCGACTCGCATTGATTAAGGGCACGTGCCCACAAATTAAATGACCGTGGGGCAAAATGACTTAAATATTAACTGAAATGATTGACACGACCAACTATTTAGCAGTCAGCAAACATGCTAATAAATACATTCCTAATGTGAAACATTTAAATAGATTCGCTCTGTGAATCTGCAAAATATATTGTTGCGTGTATCTGTGTGGATCAATGTTAGCATTCGCACGAGATACATTTCCATCTATGTGCTGACACCATTTCAATTAGAGCACTGACCAACTTCCGCTTGGTTGCATTATCGGGCACATCTCACTAAGCAGCGACTCAATAGCCCAAAAGCCAAAAGCCAATATCCAATGGCCAATATCCAAATGTATGTAAGCATATTTGCGCACGCAAAGTGACCGACAAAACGGTATTGCACGAGTTGATTAGCGCCCTGTCCAGTCAAGCGTGTAGTCGTCCGATGCCGTCCAGCAAAAATGCAGAGCAAATGACCAAATAATTCTCTAAAGCTTTAACCAAAAACATCGCTGAAATGTGCACAAAAATTAATATGCACACACACACAATTCCGGGTGGGCATATTATTGAAAGTAGAAAAGCTCACACACCTGTTTTTTGTGTGGTGCTTTGTAATTTTTCAGATTTTTTATTTTGGCTTGGAGCCAAGTGCGCTTTTCCACCTTTCATTTCGTTTCTTTTTATTTCGGGTTACTTTACTTGGGGGCCTTACGCAAACAAGTAACGCTTAATCAAAATCACACGCGACGCCGCATCGCAATGCGCAAACAGCAACAATGGGCCATAAAGTGGAGCATTCGGCGACCAAGGCGGCTTAGCGCAGAAGAACCAGCCTCAGTCAGGGCCAGCAACAAGAGAAGAAGCAGAAGCTAACGCCTGGCGCGAGGCACTCATTATTTTGAAATTTTCAGCGCGCATTTCAGCGACTTCCGTTTCCGGTGGCACTAGCAGACCGAGTGCCACCCATAAGAGAATTAAATGCAAAGAAATACTAGACTAAGGCTGCACAAAACGCCCGCCGGGCTCTGTTATAAATTATAATTTGGGAACAGCAGCGACTACAGCAGCTGCGGCACACCAGGTGCTACGCACCTGCTGTTCTCCCTAATGAATGCGACAATTCGTAAGTATATATGAATATATATGTATATATATAGGTATGCCAAAGCTGGCCGTGTTTTTAGCGCGCTTAAAGTGCTAATCAGGTGAAGAGCCCTGCTTCATCAAAATAATAAGCCATAATAAAGATTAATAATGCCGGTTGGGCAACTTGCTAAGTAAAAGGATTTAACTCGGTTCCAGCGCAGCCAATTAAAGAATATATTTGGTAATCATTTTTCGGCCAAGTCTGGTCTCGAAAATATGCCATTTAACTGGGTATTATGCAGTCTTAGGGTATATACAGAAATGCTTTTTAATTACAACTCTTCACTGGTGTCAGCAGCCAGGAATGCTTACCTGGGCACAATTGCCACTGTACACCTTAGTCAGCTTTTGCTGATCACGTTTAACATTTAAATCACTCAACACAAGATTAATGCTAATGAGTCAAAGTTCAAGTTATCATTGATAGCCTTAACAATTAAGCGCTGCAAAAGGAAAAAAAGGATTGCAGTAGTCTACCTGAACCTATTCCAGTATGATGTGCTGCAGCTGTATGATTTTAATATGCTGCAATTGTTGCTGGCATCCCGTTTAGTATGTACACCTGGCTATCATATAACATACAGGTGTACAGCCGTACATATATACATACACATATACCAATGCACGTATGTATTTAACCAGTGCACATCGAATTACGTAATTTGTGGCCTGTCGACCAATGTTTAAGCCACAATGAGCCAACAGTCAAGGGAGAAGTGCCAGGTGATGGGAAAAAAACAAGCCAGGTGCAAAAAAATATTAAAATGTGCAGAAGGGCTAACAATGATGGCAAAATAAGATGGGCGTAAATTGCCACAACAAAAACAAGAACACAAACATCAACAGCAACAACAGCAACAACAACTACAACAGGAGCAACCACTGACATTGCGGGGGTCACACGGCTGACTGTTGCACTGGCCGGCACTGTCTATGGCAATGCTGCTTAGCCTCGCAAACAAACGCAATCATGAGTATATACATGTGTGTGTGTGTGTGTGTGTGTAGGTTGGCCGCTTGCATGGCGACTGGCTTCCGTTTCCTGTTTCGTTGCGCTTTCAACTCAACTCGAATCCTGTTTGCCGTTTAATTAGAGACACGCACACAACTGAAGAGCAGCCTCCTTCCGTTACGTGCGCTCATGTATGTATCTATATATGTGTGTGTGTGTGTGTGTGCCTAGGTGTCTCTGTGTGTGTGCTGGTGTGTATAGATTGTGATTGTGAGCGTATAACGATGTGGTAGGTAATCAGAAACTGCTTTTAATTATTCAAGGTTCCATTCTGATGAATGAAGACAACAACAACGATAACAGCGGCAACGCCAAACTGCGCAATAAAAGCAACAACATCCGCATCCCGTTAAAGAAACTGCCTGCCATCGTTTGTGCTTGGCATTAAAACAACAACAACAACAACAATAATAACAATACCAACCAGATACAACAACAATATGACGGTGAACCAAAAGGGATTAAAATTCACTACTAACAACAACGCAACGATTGCAACAGGAATATCGGTTGGTCGGTCAGTGAATATATATAAATATATATATGTATATACATAAGTATATATGAACATTTTTATATAAATATAAATATATATATAAATTATGTAATATATAAATATATTATTGTTATAATTTTGTGAAAAAGAATGTTTTATTTAGTTTTCAATGTGAACTCGATCTGATCGGACTAACATAGCCAATACTTCAAATCAGCTCGCGTATATATTGCCAGCCGCTTTTGCACAGTGGTGCTTTCGCCACTAGTGCGTACTGCTGTCACAATGATATATAAATTTAACTACAGTGTGTCAAGAATGACTTTACACAAAGAGAAAAATTATTTTAATTTCTTTGTGATAAAAACAATTTTCTATTTTTTTAAATTAGTAAATCTTTATCAATTATAGTAACTTATGCTATTTTAAAGAGAATATAATAAGAACTGGCAATTTAATTGCATTAAATATGATATTTAAACTTATTTTAGTAGTAGTTTTAGTATTGCAAAATTGAGTCTTAATAGTTGCCTTTTTTCTAAGTGCAATTAAACTATAAACTACTACAATAAATTATAAGGATTTACTAAAATTGTTCATTAAAAAGTTGTTTTTTATTATTGAAAAGTATACAAAATTTAAGTTTTGCTCAGTGTGCAAACTTATTCTTGACACACTCTATTTATATTATATGTACGCGTATATTATATATGTGTGTGTCGCGTGTGCGTATTTAAACAATATATATATATAGTGCGTAAAGTTATGTATATATACACACATACATATGTATGTGTACTGGCGTACAAATTATTTAAATACTGCTGAGAAAAACAAAAACAGCGCTGACCACAACAGCAATCGGCCGGGACAATAAACGAGCAAGGAGCAACAATACAAATACAATTAATCCACCTGCAGGACAGATGCGACGTTGAGTGGGTTTCGAGTACTTTGCGTCTGAATCATGATCGCGGCTGGCCCGAGCTTTATTCAAGGCCCCCATCAATCTGGGGACGAGCACTTTGGCTTTGAAATTAATGCGTGCTGATCGCCATCAACAATAATTGACTCCCCCTCAGATGTGTGTACACACTGTGTACATAGTTTCATAACTACAGCATACATATATGCATGTACATACATACATAAGAAGCTACTGTGCGGCAGATCAATAAGTCAACGCCAATGGCATTCCAGCAGCAGCGGCAATGCAACATGGATGCAGTCGGCTGGCGACAAAAGGCAAATAAAAGCAACCAAACTGAGCGGGTCCGCGTGTCCGCGTGTCCGAGGCAACGGCAGAAAGGTCAAAAAGTATTGTTGTTACTCTCGTTTAAGCCGTAAATGTTATATGTTTTAGCCTGAATTTGCGTGCTCATCCTTGGTTTTGAGCCACTCGCTCGTATTTGGCAAGTTGGCGGCACAAAAAAAGTGTGACCCTGTTTTATGAAATTAGCACTTTTGAAGGTCTGCCCACGTCTGCTCGTCAGCTTTTGTTGTTAATTCTATTTACTTAAAATGCCCAACTCTTCTTGGCGGCGTTTGGCCGCGCAAATATTTGTCGTATTAATGAATGCATGGGTAAATGTGTTTACCTTGAGCCGAGACCAGGCCACAGGCGACATTGACGATGACGAGGATGACGAAGGAAATGGCGATGACGACTGAGGAAGTAGTGGCATTGGCAGTGGCAATAAAGTTGGGGTTGCGTTTGGGTTTTGGTGCAAGCTATTAATTTTGCAGGAGACTCGACATTGAAAGGCGATGCTGGATAAATCGATGAACGTTTAAATTTCTAAAATGCCTACGAATCGCAATTCGCTGCACTTTTGGTTTGAGCGATTGATTGGCGACATTAGCCGCTGGTCAAAAAATGAGAGGCAAAAGCAACGACTGTTTTTACATCGACATCGACAGAAGCAGCTGCGTATGAATAAGTTTTTACAGAGCTCATTGACCGTAAATTACTGCCGCAAATTTTTGTACACATGAATTTCCACTTAAGCCCAATGAAAATGTTGAAACAAATGGCGAGCGCATGGCAAAAGGCGATGGCGAAGGCGAAGGATGGCGGGGGGTAAAGGAGTAGAAAGCACAGCAAACTGTTTTAAAATGTAAATTTCGTTTGCAAGCCGGCATTAAGGCCAATAAACAGCGTAAATGTGCGCCATTTTATACGAGTAAATGCGCAACGCTACTCTGCAAAGCGAATACCAACAACAACAACAACAAAAGTAACAGCAACAACAACAACAAAGTCTTCTGCACAAGATGATGCATGGAGTATGAGTATGAGAATGAGTTTAAGTGTACGAATGGGGATGCAAAAGATGAATGAGCAGAGATGGGGGGAGCAGCAGCAAGAGAAGGAGGCAGCTGGGGCCACTGGCACTCATTTTATTCAAGGCATTAACTTAAATTGAATTAAAAACAAATTAATTAGATCCACCATAAAATTAAGCGAAACGAGAGTTTCATAAATAAATATGAATTGTGCGCACACGAAACAAATTCACGAATAACTTAAAAAACATGCCAAGTACAAAATGAAAATATATAATCTATCAAAAGAAACCAGAACACTCAACTATATGGTATATTATATACTATTGTAATTAGTCAAGTAATTTGCCGGCTTTTGGCACACCTGCCGCATGGCAAAGAAATATTCCATGGCATCAATCATATAGTCCTGACACCGCCAAAAACACAAATATTTTGCACATAATTTGTTTATAATAATATGTCACAAAGGCAGGCTCATCAATGATTGCAATTCCCTTTTTTTTTTGTTGTTAGCCCACAAATATTTCGATTTTTAATTGTTGGCATTCAATCAACAAATATCACGAAACGATTGAAACATCATAAAACAAAGCATCGAAGTTCAAAAGCAGTGCAGAGGCATCACAGTCGAAATGCACAATGAGTATAATCCAAAAGTAATTCCATTAATAGGATTCATAAAAAGGATAACACGCAATAAATAATGGCAGGAAAATTTTCATTATTGAAAATGCTCGGCACGTACGTATTCAATTACTTGTTGAACTTACCGCTCAGAGCCCCATTCCCGTTTGCAAGGTCCCCATCCATATCTGTACCCCTCCCCATCCCCACCACGTACGTGTGTGTGTGTGTGTGTGATTCCCTTGCGCTGGCAATGGCCGTGGCCCTGGCTCTTCAGATTGTGATTGCGAACGAAAATCATATTTTCTGTTATTGTGGCAAAATGAGATTATTAAATGGGTTTTGGGTAAAACCCAATAAGACGCCGCACGCGGCAGAGCCGAACAGACGGCAAAAAGTAAACATTGCCACTGAGACAACTGTCTGTCTGTCTGCCTGTCTCTGTCTCTGTCTCTGTCGCTGTGTGTGAAAACGTAATGGGTTGTGTCAGTGGTGTGGGCGCGTACGTGATGTGTATACATTGGTCTGGTCTACATGCCCCAACAGTTCAGTTCGGGAGTCGAGACAGTCAACCAGTCAAACAGACAGACAGACAGACAGACAGACAGACGACCATAAGGCCGAAACGGCGGTCCAACCAGCGCTGTATCAATGATGACTTTTCAAGGTTCATTTGCAGGCTCGTCTTCCGCCGCGCTTAGCCAGCTCGCCCAACTTGCCTCAAACACAGAGAGCAACTACAATGGCAACAGTTGCTGCCAACAGCAGCAGCAGCCGTCTGCAGCAATTTGTAGACGTTTACTGCTGCCCCCCAGCGCACATATCCGCATTTGTATCTGTTGCTCCTACTTGTCTAATGTCTATATCAATGGCGATTCTAGACTCGAGAAGAAGAAGTAAAAAGCAAAAAATTTAAAGCGCAACCAGCACGTGTTGTTTGCCTTCTCAATTGTGCCATGATTATGTCCCCCGGCAGCAGCAGCGCCGGCAGCACTTGGCTGTGACAGTGTCGGCGACAGTTCCCTTAGAATGGCGACCGCCTCCGCTCGTGGTACATTCAATAAATATTTAAGTCAGAGTCATTGAATGTGAGCCTTGGCACGATTGACCTGCCTCCATATGCGACATCTGTTTGCCACATGACAACTTAGATTGCTGCAGCCTCCAATGATATGATTACGGTTCGGCCAAACAAATACCTATTGCAATTTACGTAATGATGGCAAAAAACCCAATTCACAAACATATTCGAATAGGAATACTATTTTTAATTAGTATAGACTATATGAAAATAGTGTGAAATTATAACAATCATATAGACAGATAAAATAAAAAATATATAAAAAATAAATCCCCTAAATGTAAAACTAGATCAAATTGTCACTGAAGGTAACAGAAAACCAGTATAATAAAAAACAAGTAAGAACGTTGCAGTCGGGCGTTACCGACTGCGTTATACTCGTTCACGTTCGTAAATATTGCTATTTTAAAAAATTTCGGTATTTTGC
>SCDT01002835.1:0-11288 GCA_004143765.1 Drosophila melanica
AAGAATAAAAAATTCTTTAAAAATAAAATAATAATAATTAGAATCAAATCACTAGAAATAGAGATATGAAAATATTTGTATAAATACATACTTTTTATAATTCATAAATAAAATATTTGAACACAGAATGAGTTAATCAAGCCACACAACTTCTTTTAGGTTTGTTAAAAATTATTTTAAAAATTATCAATTGTGTACAGCGTATCTTAGAGTCTTTCTTCCAATGCTCTTCATGATTCTTTTTATGGCCTTGTGCGAAATGCAGATTGCGAATTGTTTATTGGCACATTGCGCTTTCGGGCCAAAAGCAAAACCAACTAACAACTAACTATTGAAATGGTTAACCAATTGGGCCATGTCGCAGCGTATTGATCGAGCGCATTAGCTGCGCGCCGCTAACTCGGCTAATTCAAGCAACTCAACTAACCGATTCAACTGCCAGAGTTAACTGTTTGTCTGGGCCGTTCCCCGACTGACACCTGCGAAATAAAACGTGAGCGCTATCCAAAATCAAAAAAAAAAAAACATAAAAATAATGTCGCCAATGCGTAACTTTTAGTGTTTAACCTTGGCACACTTGAGCATCAGTGTAAAAAAGGGGGTGACGGGGGAACATACACAGTCGAGCTTAGCTGCAGCTCTTACAAGCAGGAAATACTTAAGCGCCACGCCTCTAACAGTCGCTCGGTTAGTCACGGAAATTGTATTATGATTTCATTTGATTGCCAGTCAAGTTTTTGGTAATTTGACATTTGGCCAGGCTTTTAATTTTGACCAAAAAGCAGGAAGCCAAAACGTTAAAACGCCGAAACGTTTAAATGGCTAACGTCACGTATTCGTGACAGACTAAGAAAAAGCTGTTGGCTGGGTGCTCTACGGTTCGTGTCTCTGCTAGCGATTAGGTTTCCACAGTCGCTGCGTGAAAATGGTGCAGCATACTTTTTGGCAGGACATTTTAAAATTGCATTATGTTTATATCGAAGATGTAAGCCAATTTTGAAGTAGTACAGATTAGGCCTGACTGGGCTTTCAATAATTTCTAATCATTAAGGAAATAGAAATTTTTCTTTTTATTACGATGACAGATTAATATATAGTTCGCACCTAGACCTAATATATATATATTTTTTAATAATAAACTGAATCATTTAAACGACATTCACGAATCAAATCAAAGAACGAGGTCTGAGTAAGGTTCGAAAGCAAATTTTAAGCACAATATTCAAATATTTTAAAAGTTATTGGTTTATTCGTTATGCAACTAAAATGAAATAAACATGCATAGGCATTCAGTAATATCAGATAGAAATAAATAAAAATATTTGTATAAATATTTAACAGACACAATAAAATAAATTTATATGGTAAACAACTTAAACTAAAACAAGATGTTGTTGCAACAACAAAATAAAAAAAAAATGTTAA
The DNA here is from genome assembly GCA_004143765.1 of Drosophila melanica. Lineage (NCBI taxonomy): Eukaryota > Metazoa > Arthropoda > Insecta > Diptera > Drosophilidae > Drosophila > Drosophila melanica. The sequence goes on from SCDT01002835.1 coordinate 1,426, forward strand.
AATAATATTAATTACACACACATTTGACTAGTTGATGAAATTAACAATAGACATAACAATGCAGCTAGCCAGCGGCTGCGGCTGGTGGTGCTCCTGCTGCTGCTGCTGCTGCTGCTGCTGCTTGTGGTGGTGGTTGTGATGGTGATGGTCGTCGAGCGCCCCAATCCTCCTTGATCATATCGGACGCCTTCTCGCCAATGGCTATCACCGGCGCATTCGGATTGCCATTGACAATGGTGGGCATAATGCTGGCATCCACAACACGCAGACCGGAGACGCCGTAGACGCGCAGGCGTGGATCGACGACAGCCGTCACGTCCCAGCTGGGACCCATGCGGCAGGTGCCAGCCGGATGGTAAATGGTGAACGTGAACTGTTTGATGCAGCACGCCCAATACGCGTCCGACTGGAACGCCAGGTGCCGGCAACCGGGCAGCGGTATATTATGCAGACGGGATCCAAAGCGTTGGAACGCCTGCGTGTTGGACACATTGATGGCCAGTTTGATGCCCTCGACGAGCACATCGATGTCCTGCTGGTGTGCAAAATAATTGGGTATCATCTTTGGCGGCTGCAGCGGATTCCTTGAGTTCAAGCGCACCCAGCCGCTGCTCTTGGGCCGCAACAGCAGTGGCAATATTGACCACGTCTCGCTGTGCTGGAGCGGCTTGTAGACCGTATTGTAGAAGCCATCCCTTAGATTTAATATCTTGCGTATCTGTTCGCCACCATCCGAGTTGATCGAGCTGGGCAGAAAATGAAACTGTACGTCCGGCCAGTCAACGGCGGGATCTTGATATTTGGTATTTAAAAATGCGACGCCCTCAACGCCCGAAAATGTCATCGGACCGCGCTCCCTTATGATGTACTCCATGGAAACGGGTATTGTCTGGAAGCGACTCCTTGTCACCGTCAGCGGTGCATCCACGACAAAGGTGAGACCGCCTAAGCCCACATGATCCTGCAAATTGTTGCCCACCGGCAAATCTGATATAACGGGTATGTTATGCTCCTGCAAATGCTCCGCCGGACCGATACCGCTCAACATCAGCAGTTTTGGCGAGTTGAGCGCCCCGGCACTGAGGATCACCTCACGTCGAACGAACACCAGCTGTTTGCGGCCCGCCTTCATGTACTCCACGCCCACGGTGCGCTTTTGTTTGTCGAGCAGCAGCCGTGTGGCCTCCGCGTGGAGCAGCACATCGAGATTCTTGCGCAGTCGAACGGGTCGAATGAATGCCTTGCCAGTGCTGCAGCGGGCGCCGCGTCTAATGGTGCTCTGCGTGAGCATGAAGCCTGTCTGTTTGGCGCCATTGATGTCCCGGTTCTCGTAGCCCATTTCCATGCCCGCCTGCAGGAAGGCGATGGAGAGCGGCGTGCGCCAAGGTGCCTCCTGTACGGTCAAGTAGCCGCCCGTTTCGTGATAGGGCGTGGCCGCCAAATACGGATTGCGCACATCCTCCGACTTTAAAAAGTACTTGAGCATCTGATTGTAACCCCAGCCGGTGTTGCCCAGCGCGGCCCAGTGATCATAATCGTTACGGGAGCCACGCACATAAACCATCGCATTCAGCACAGAACTGCCGCCGAGCACTTTGCCGCGCGGCCAAAAGCACCGATCGCCCTTCATCGCCTGGCAATACTGACGCGTCGATGAGGGCGTCGTCTGGTATTTCCAGTCCATTTCGGTCAGCTGCAGGTAGCCCGCCAACGCGGGCACATCCGATATCTCCGACTCATCGCCGCCTGCCTCCAGCAGGAGCACCGTCCAGTTGCGCACCTCGCTCAGTCGATTGGCCACCACGGCGCCAGCGGACCCGCCACCAATCACCACAAAGTCATACTGGCGACGTATCTGCAAGGATTTAAAGTATGAGTGCTGATAATTCGGAAAGGGATTCTCAAATTTTTGACTAGTTTTTTTTTGTCGAACTTATCTTCGAATTTTGTTAATTTACTCAACTTTATTTTAGAATTTCCTTTTTTTTTATTTTAACTGTATTCCTCCACTTTCAAATCTTCCATTGAATACTTAAAGTCATGTTTATCTACCTTCCTATTTATAAGTGAGCAAAGTTAATTTTGTTGAATTTTCTTTCTTTACAAATAACAGTCTCTTTTTGTGATTGTAACATAAAATGTCCAAACTTTTTTTTTTAAAATTTGAACAACATTAATTTTGAACTGTATTCCTCGAACTGCAAATTATACAATTGTATTCTGATTGACTGTTCCTTGACTGTCCCTTCCATACTTCTCTTGATCCTTATTTTACTTTTATTCCTTCTGCCTTCTTTTTAAAAAGGGAGTTCCAAAAGATTTTGATTTTAAAGTGCTTCTTGGCCAAAAACTCATTTTATAATTGACAAAATAACGTCGTCAGATCCCAGGACCCTTTGCCGTTTGTAACTTACGATTGATGGCTCCTGGACCTTGTTCTCGGGGTCGAAGCTTTGATATCGATAGAAATTCATGCCGATCGCCAGTAACGGGATCATGCCAAGCAAAGACGTCATTGTGCCAAACGCCATGTTTCAGTAATTGTCAAATCCAAGGATCCTCCTGACAGTTTCTAACCGTAACAACGGCTGCCGCTGAACTGGAACCGGAACCGGAACTAACACTCGTCGCCCGCTGCTTGACGCCGCTGGGATAACCAAAGCTGGCGGCTGGTGCGCTGGCTGACAGCGTTGAGCTGGTTGAATCACCGCCCCCAAGTATTTTTGGGGTATAGTTGCGAATGCCGCCCGGTCGCGCCGACTTGAAATGGGCCCGTGCACGCTCGTCCTCCTCCAAGATATCCAGATACGACTTGATATACAGGTGATGGCTCAGATAGTGCTTCTGCTTGTCCAGCGAGCGACTGGACTTGCTCGACACCAGCGAGCTGGGACAGCCGCTGCTCGAGCTGGCCGAGCTGCTGCTAACCGCCGACAGCGATGACAGCGACGAACAGTGGCAGGATGAGTTGTAAATGCCGCTGTCCGAGCTCTGCGAGCTGCTCCGCTGCAGATACTTGCCGTTCAGCTTGCCGTAATGCGAATCGCAATGCGTTGGGAGGCTGCTCCGATTTGTCGCGTTGCCAGCCACGATCTTGGTGCGTTCGTACGTCTGCTTGGTCAGATTATATTTGTGACGCAATCGATAGTTGGCGTCGTAGTCGTCGGTGCTGTTCGAACTGGAGCTGCTGGACAAATGGCTGGCGGGCGTATAGATGGGATCCTTGTAGCTCTTACGATGCGGCTGTCCACGTTTCTGGTTCAAGTTCAGGTTGTGGTTCAGGTTGAGGTTGTGGTTCTGGTTGTGGTTCTGGTTGTGGTTCTGGTTGTGGTTGTGGTTGTGGTGTTGCTGCTGCTGTTGCGATACCTCTTGGCCCATATTTCAACCGCAATATGGACAGAACTGCAATGGGACAAAATAATATGAGTTGCAAAATAATATTAAAAAAAATATTTTAAAAAAATTTAGCTTTATGTGTTTGTATTTATACAATAATAATAATTAACAAATCCATTAATGCCATTAATGTGCAACTTAAAAAATGTATATTACTCAGTTTAGTTTGGTTTTCTTTTTTTTTGCACTTTTAATTATGGGGGAAGGTCGAAAACGTGAACTCTTTTTGGACATTTAACGTCGCTACTGTTGTCTAATAGGTCTATTGCCAAGTTGTTAACATGATTGATTAACATGATTCACAGCATGTCTATTTATAACGTCGTTAACAAAAGGCTAGTTATGTCAATAATGCTTATATAACATGATGCATTTGTTATATATCTTAATGGCATTGGCTTTAACTGATTTCGCCAAAGAACTGCATAGTATTTATTTGATTTTCCCAACAAAGTTCGAAATTCATAAAGCTAATTTTATACTCTATTGTTATCAGGTGAGTTATGGATACTAAATTATATTGAATTAGTTTTAAATGATATTTATATCAAAAAAAAAAAAAAACAAAACACTAAAACTAATCATTAATTGAGCTATTAGAAAAGCTTAATGATACGAATAAAAACGAGAATGAACAGCCATAGAAGAGTTGAGATCCACATATAAATTATTTATTTTATTTTATTTAATTTATTCAATTGTATACATTTATTTTTGACAAAGAAAAACAAATAAATGGCAATCAAGTATGAATACAAAAGAACTGTCAAATTAAGCTAACCGGATTGTCCCATTCTGATAAGTGATTTATTTTATAGTAGAGCTTCCCATCTAAAATTTTTTCATTAAACTCCTTGCGCTAAACTTTTGGTTACAATGAGTTGAAAGGCAAGCTGCTCCCACAGATAATCCACAGTTGTAACTCATTATAGCATGCTCTGTTGGTTTCGTGCCCAGCCACTGCCTCATAAAGCTAATATATGTATATAATTTAAGCCTCCTCAATCTTATCTAATCTAATCCAAATGTAATTAACCATCTAGTTTTAGCTGTTGTTGTTTTGCTTCACATCACATTTGTCTTTTCTTATATATATTTCACCAAAGGTTTTTCTCACACATATTCTCACTAATTCTCACAATCTCAAACTTCTTATGTCATCCGATGTCACATCGTATTTACGAGCTCTATGGACTACATAATTATGGATGGCCTCAGCGCGGAAGCGTTGCCGTTGATTTAGCAATCCAATTGGCCAATTGTTGACGTTCATTTGCATCAATAGCACACGCGTGCGCACACTCACACACACATATGCACACACACACACACACACACGCACACTTAAACACTCACGCACTCAGCTACCTCAACACGCGGTCGCAAACAAAAGACTTAGGCAACGAACTTGTTTACATTTTTCGCAAGCAACAATCAAATAAAAGAAGAAATTAAAACGAAAAAAAGGTTATCAAATCGCAGATTGAAAATCCAAATTTAAATGATGTCAAAACGGCATCTCATTATAGACATGCGCGATTGCACTTGCCGAACTACTCTTTCTCCCTTCCTCGCCACCTCTCTCGCCCGCTCTTTTATTTTGTTGTCTCTCGCTTTTGGTCTAACTGTTGTTTGTTAAGCTGAGATTATGCGATGCGGTTCATGTTTTTCAAGTTCAATGCCGCCAGCCGGAAAAGCACAATACTCAAGTTTTCTTGGTTTTTTTCTTTCTATTTTTTTTTTAATTTTTTGTATTTGTATTTTGGTTATTGTAAAATGCAATTTCGTTATTTGGTTTGTTTGCCTGAATGTCATTTATTGCCTGCCCCGCCTACCCGCCGCCTGTACGAGTGTCAGCTTTAATTGCCTGTCCGGTAGACGCTGCTGTGGTTTTTCCAGTCTATGCAACAAAATGTTGTCTTGGTCGATTTAAACGATACCAGTGAAAGCAATCCCAAGTTAGAGATAGGAAGAGCAAGAGATTGTGACGGAAAAAGAGAGAGGGAGGGGAAATATAAGATTTTTGATTATTTCATCTTTAAATTTTATAAAAAAATGAAATAAAATAAATATTGCTATATATATTAAAAAATTAATAAATTTTAATGATTTTGTTCTGTTTCAAAATTGCAACATTTGAATTTTTTTGTTATACTATTTATATTCATTATTTGTTCGCTTAAAAGCGTTGTCAGTTTGACTTTTTTTATGGCTATGTTCGTTTGCACTTTTATATTTTATAGTTGAGGATTTATATAATAATACTACTTGTTTTTTGCACTTTACCCGATGAAAAACGTTAAAATAATTCAATTGGCAACAACAAGGGCTGAGAGTTTCGTCGTCGCCTTTAGAGCCGTTGTGTTTTGGCCGTGTTCGCGGTTGGCTTATAACTGAGCCGTAGGCCAACTACCATAAGCCAACATCTACACAAAATATAACAAATCAAAAAGTACCGTTAAAAAAAGATGATGAGAAAGAAGAAGAAGCAAAAAACAGCAAACGTCGAACGCGTTTGCAGTGCAACATGTTAATTTATGCAACGCCCTTGGGACAGACCTCATTTGTGATTTGGGCCAGCGCCGGCTTCATCTTCATCTCCATCTCGAGCCCCATCTCCAGCTGCAGTTCCCAACAACGCTCTGTTTCAAGTGATGAAATCGCTTTTCGACTCTATTTTCGGGCTTTTCTCAGTCATTGAATTTTTGTGTGTGTTTTGTGGCTTTACATCATTTGTAGAGCCTCCTCCCCGCCTCTAACTGGACTGCCAACTACAGCTATGGCCTTAGCTCTAGTTCCCTGATGAGCTGCTGTCATTGTTGTCGATTGTTTGGCTTAAATTTGCTGCTGTTGTTGCTTTCTTATGCAATTTACACACATTTAGAAAAGCTGCTCACATAGAGTTCGGTTCGGTTCGGTTCGGCCTGTCTTTTTGTCTGTCTAGCCCAAGCTGGCTGTCAATTATGATTTGACAGCTTTTAATTATGACTGTGCTTAGTTTACGGCTCATAATTGATGACATTTGTCTTGTTATTTTCGGCACACACACTTTTTAGCTTGTTGTTGTTTTGATTTTAATTTTGTTTTCTTACATTTTTGTTTGCTTAGCTTAACGGTTTTAGTGGGTCACTCAGCGTTGCCATAAAGCCCATCTGTAGGTCTTGACACTTTCTCACTTGAGTCACGCTTGCTGCGTTTGATATAACAACAACAACAACAACAACAAACAACAACAAACAAACAGAAACAGAAAAATAATTAGTCAGCCAGCCAGTTGGCCGGGTTAGTTAGTTAGTCGCTTAGTTACTGGCGCCAAGTTCCATTCACATTTCCGGCCAATGTTACAGCACATTAGCCAAATCGCTAAGCCGACAACAACATGGCTGGTGTGTAAGTTATCGATAACATTTGCGACAATTTTCGGATTTCGTTTCTTTTCCCTTTCCCTATTGTTAAAAGTTGCGCAGTAATCTATGAAAATATGTGTTTGTAAAACGTTTCAGTTAAACTGTATATGTTATCGATAACACAAAAGCAATAATACTGTTTAATTGTCGTAATCGTAAAACTTTGTATTATTTAATAAGAATTTCCACTTAATGCGTTGAAATAAATATAATAGATAGTTTCTGCAGATAATAGATAGTTTCTGCAGCAAAATGTAAGTTATCGATAACAACAGCAATAAAAAATTCTAAAAATATTTAAATACTTGATAATTTCCGTGAAATGGATGCATAGGACCAGTAAAAGAAAAATTGCTGGGTTAAATCCATCAAATACTGCTGCAAATAAGATCTTATCGATAACATGCAAAGCTAAAGTTTCTTTGGTAAGATTTAAACTACATGTTATCGATCAAGTCTACGCCATAAAAAGTCGTATTTGTTTTTTGTCTTTTTGCCCATTGTCCACATTTGTCGATAGACTTGACATATGACAAGTTGTTGTCTCCTTTTGTTTTTCCATTTTTCCTGCTACGCTTTGGTCTATATCCGCTAAATAAGCTATGAACTTGATTTTCTGCCAATGCCAATCAAATGGCGATCGATCAGGGACATTTTATGTTATTTTGTTCATTTTCTTTTCATGTTTGTTACATTTCGTTGCTATCTATCGGACGCGTGTATGTTTATCGGCGCTTACTTTCCTTTCGGCTGGTTTTCCGCTTAATCGTTTAATGCAGCAGTAGCCGCATGATCGGCTATTTATAGCCCCGACGTGCACAAATTGATAATAATTTGCGCGCGCAGGTGCGAGGCGGCAACGTTCGCCGCACGGCCGAAAGGTAGAAAGTGTGAGCTGCGAGCACGTTCGGCAGGGGGGAGGGAAATGAAGGGAAATGATATTGCCTTTTAAGGTGGCGAGAGGGCGGACGGGCGGGCGGGCGGATTCGTGTTTTTGCTCGAAATTGCAATTGCATAAGAACGAGCAACTGGCACGGAATTAAAAATGGGTAGCAAAATGTGCAGAGAAATGCTAATGAAATGGGCCTGGAAATGGGAACGGCATGGAAATGGATTGAAAATGAATTTGAAATGCTATTAATGATATGATTATTAAAAACTGCATTAAAATAAAATTTAAGCAGAATTGAAAACAAATAGATTTTATCTATGTAAAGGCAAAGAAATTTTGATAACAAAAAAAAAACCTACCATGTGTTACATTGAGTGACAATAAAGGAGATTGAAATATATATGTATATAAACTTGTATTGCAACGAAATGAAAAGTGAGAAAAATAACTGTATCAAAAAAGTGTGAAAATAGTTTTAAAATATTATCCAAACGCCAGAGGAATGGTTTGAAAATAGTTTACAAATGATGACCAAATATGTTATAAAAATGGTGTTGAGTCGCTAATCAAATGATTTAATGATGATACTATTTAACAAGTATGGAAATGGCAATGGAATGGACTCGAAATGGTAATGAAATGTGTATTGATAATGAAAACGCGATCCGATATCAAGTTAAAAGTTGTTGTTAAGATTACATAAGCGAATTGCAAGCGTCGCGCGCTTTCCAAAAAGTGAAAATTAGGACAAGTAAATCGAGTGCGTGGATAGCTTAAGCTACGTATGTATGTGTGCTTAGTACTTTGTCAACTTGCCTCCGCTTGTTGTCGCTGTCTTTGCTGCAGTTGCTGCTACTGCTGTTGCTGCCGCTGCTGTTGTCTGCTGCTGCAAGCGTTGCCTCGTCTGCAGTTACCACAAACGCAACAACCGCTTGCCACTTTCCTTTGTTTTGCACATTTTATCATACATATATATATATATCTCTTCACTCTTTTTTCTTGCTTGCAACGTTTCAACCAAACAAAAAAATAAAACTAAAAAAAATGTTTAAAAAGTTTTGGGTATACCTTAAAGGTATACGGCGTAAAGTTCACTAGATTTGATTTTATTTACAACAACACACGTGTAGTTTAGCTATTTTATATAGCGATATATATTTTCTTTATTGTTATTTATTCGGTTTTTTGCTTTATATAATTGTGGACAGTCGTCACGACGTTGACAACGACAGCGGGCGCTGACTGTACGATACGCACGCCACGGGCTCGTCTTGTTCAATGAACAAATCGCTTCAGCGCAGACGCCACACAAGCCCCAAAAAAAGCTCTTCGCCCAAGCTGCGGCCGAAGACACGCCAAACGCAGACGCAGACGCAAAAGCATAGGCAAAAACAAAACCAAAAACAAAAACAAAAGCTGCCGCATAACCAAAGCGGCTGCACTTTCGTTTTCATTCGTCGCCGTCTGCCTCCTCTGCTGCTCCTTCGTCTGCGCCTTTGTCTTGGTCTGCGTTTACGTGCGCTATTCAACGTTTGAGCTGGTTTTTTTGTTGGTTTTTTTTTGTGTGTTATACCCTGTAACAGGCAAACTACAGAGTATATAAAAACTTAATCGAAGCTTAAAGTTTGGAATATATATATTCTCGTTTACCAAATGCTAAATATTCGTTAGTTGTCTTCCATTTACTTAAAACCTATCAATATAGATTTTCTTCTCATATATCTGAGTTCAAAAATATAGAAGATATGTAAGCAGTTTCGATATTTTTGAGCGTATCTCCATCTATAGATATATATAGATATATAGATACTTCATTAAGCTATCTGCACAAAATTGCAAATTACAGCGGATATTTTTGATTTTTGATACATGTTTGCACAAGGGTGTTTCGTAGTCGTGTACTCTCGATCGGAGCACTCGCACCTGCTTGTTTTTTCTTTATTGCTTGCCTTCTCCATTTGCTTAAAGCTTTGCCAAAAGCTTTCCCAGCTCCACTTGACACTGATCGTGAACGATTTACAGGTTTGATTATCGGCTTATTATTGATTTTATGTCTGCAATTTTAGATCACTTGTTGGTTTTATTACCTAAACGCTGATCATATTGTAAACATCGAAAAATACACAACATGTTTTCGAAAGCCAAATTCCTATTATATATATATATAT
>SCDT01002837.1:0-11281 GCA_004143765.1 Drosophila melanica
TCTTATTTATAATGTATATTTATATATAATATATATTTATAATAATATTTTTGGTAAAATTGTTCATCGAATTTTGAGCTGATCCTCTGTTATCCTTAATTTATATAATATACTTTGCAATAAACTAAACTGATTGTTGTCGCTTTTCTCTTTTCCTGGAAACCCGTGGTAAATTCTGGTATTTTGAAATTTGGTGGAAATTAACAGGAGGCATTTTCAAGTTCATATAGCATACTTATTTTCCTGAAGAGGATGAGTAGCTAGTTGACCATCTGCTAACTGCATTGTGAGTAAATCTAAATCTTGGACAGATTCTCGTTTTTCCAGCGGAAATTCCAAAATAGTAAATGAATTATTTTATTAGATAATTTTATTTTAAAACGACCTTAGAACATTGCAGTCGGATACAAACAATGTAGAAACAGCTTTGAGATATTTTTGGGAACCGCTCGTTCAACTCCATTAAAATGGAAGAAAAATGCAACGAACTGTCCAATATGCTGTTCAAAGTGCAGGATCTATATCTAATACAGTTGCTTTATATTATAACTGTAAAAGTTGGAGACTAGCTCAAGGTTCAAATTCAGTTTTGAAAGAACGTTTATATAATCCAACTTGCAAAAGCGAAACAAATTGTGTTCCATAATGCATATTGCACCTTTTCCCTTTTTATCCTTTAAAATTTTAAATTTGTGATCAATAAAAATCAGCATTTTAATAACGTTTCAATGAAATTTATTAATTTTTCTAAGGAAATAATTATTTTTTCTAAGGAAATAATTTAACATATATTGCAGATCCTGTGAACGTCCAGAGAATAACTATTCAATTGACAATTTACTCAAAAAGTATAAATTTTTTTGTTTAAAAAAAAGTGTAGATAGGCTACCATCAGTTCAAAACATATTTGAGCTTTAAGCCTTCAGATATTTTGAAATTTCTTCCAAACCTTCATATCTATTAAAATAAAAACACATTCTCTTGTTTTTTTTTTGGCTTTCGCCATGTATTTTTTGTTTATTTGGTAAAATTAAATCAATATTTTCATTTCAATTATATATCTTTTGTTATTACCTTTTTTCAGTTATCTTTTCTTAGAAAAAACGAACATAATTGTTTCAAATTTTCAGCGTACAACTAGAAGAAGAAGAAAACAAAGATTGAAAAACAAGATGAAATTGTAAATCAAAAAAAGAAATAGAATAGTATTAGATTCTAAATTCATAATAAGTTTCGTTTCTTGTTGCAGATGTTGTTGTTTTGTTTCTTAGTTTCATTCATATTGTTGTTGTTGGTTGCCAACCGATCTCATTCTCTCTCACTCACTCTTACTCTCTAATTACTTCTCTTTCTCCTTTAGGCACTCCTCCATACCAGCTGTGGGAAGTAAAAAAGATGTACAACAATATTATTGGGAGAAAACATTAAGACAAATGTTAGCGAATTGCTCTCTTCAGGCCGTCTCAAGAGTTGTTGTTATTCTTTAAGTCGTGTATTTCAAGTTTGTTGTTGTTGTTGTTGTCCGTTTTCTGTGGTATGTATGTATAATTCAACACTTTTGCGTTGAAGGATAAAAGCAAAAACAAAACTCTGCAGCTTTGAAATGGAAACCTGAAAAAATAGTAATGTAATTAGCTGATAATTTCTGAAAGTTGATTTTCAATTATTTTTGATTAAACTTACCGTTTTGTATAAAATATATGGGCTTCCATTCTGTTGGTGGCATTCAAATGCCAAGCCAAGTTAGGTTAACTATGAAAACTAAGCCTTAGTGGTACATGTAATAGCTTTTTACACTGTAAATAGAAAATGTTTACAATTTATAAATATTTTTGGTAAAATTATCCAATTATAATATATAAATACGTTTTTGTATATTTATATTTATGAATGGCACTAAACAAAGAATGTGATGAAGAAAAGTGAACTTAATCCTAAAGTACAAACATAAGAGTTCAAAAAGAGTTAATGATCTGAAAAAGCTGGAAAATATAATAAACAAAATAGTTACATACGTTTAATTTATATTTATTTTTCCAAAAGTCTGTTCAAATTTTATAGTTTAAAAACACAAAAATTGTATTCTCTGCATTCTAATTTATTGAACAACACTTTTGAATTTTTTTAATTTGCAAGTAAATAAAAATTTTATATGAAATTAGCTGGAAATCGATTTTGAATTTATTTTTCATGTCAATGAAGAGCGTATAAAAATTTCTTTTGTACTTAACAAACTATTCACTATACACAGAAATATTGAAAATTTAATTAAAATAAAAATGCCAAAAATGTTTTGTTTTTTTTTCATTCCCATTTTTTACATTGTCTTTTTTAAAATTGTATTTATTTAGAGAAAAATGTTTTGAATAAATGTTGTCCAGTATTGTGCGCTTAGAAAAGTTTGTGCAACTATTTAAAATTCATTTGTATTTGAGAAGTTTTGCTTATGCCAGGTAGCGAGTAGATTTATTAGATAAATTGTAGATAGGAGATTTTTTAAGCTTTAAATTTTTTTTTTTTACATAGAGATAAAACAGTCTTGTGTGTTACAGATACATAAACATAATACAAAAGAAGGAATAAAAAAGCCGTTTTAAGAACTTACAAGAAATTGTCGTCGCCGCGGTTGCGGCTGCTGCAGTTGTTGAAGTTGCTGCTGCTGCTGGCATCGATCTGGCAGCAACATGTGCTGACTGTTGCTGTGGTTGTTGTTGCTGCTTTTGTAGTTTTGGGATAGGTGGTTGCTGTTGATGTTGCTGCAGACGCTGTTGGTTGTTGTCGTTATCATCATCAATATAGTAGCATAATGTTGTGTTGTTGCCGCCACCGCTGCCATTTTTATTGCTGTTGCTGGCAGCAACGGTTGTTGCTGCTGCTGTAACTGCAACTGTTGCAGATGATGTTGTTGTTGTTGATGCTGGCTGCTTGCGCTTGTGTCCCGTTATGCTTAGAGCGGCCGTTAGACTAGAAGCCGCATGTAGTATTGAACGCTGGTTAAAAATGCTATTGGAGGCAGCCGCCGCGGCTGCATTGTTGTTCTTGCGAAATTTATGATGATGATGAGACGGTGGCAGCGGCGGCGGCGGTGGCGGAGGTGGCTGTGGATGCTGTTGTTGCTGCTGCTGCTGCTGTTGTGGCTGCTGCTGCTGCTGTTGTGCTTGTGGCATTGGCGGTTGTCACGAGCAGGCCACCTCAGTTGTCGTGGTGCTGCTGTTGTTGTTATTGTTGTTGTTGTTACTGCTGCCATTATTATGCGGCACGGACGCTGCCTGCTGCTCTGTGGTGTCCATGCAGCTACCGCTGCCGCTTTCCGTGCCATTTTTGCCCGTTCCCTTAAAACTGGGCGCATTCATTTGCGCAGCCGTGGGCGTGGTTGGTGTCACACCGCCCATATCGCTGGAGGCATTCGAATTCTCCTCATTTAACTAGGGAATCGGAAACAAGTATACATTATACATCAATTACAAATTCTTATAACTATTTAGCTCCACTTACCGATTCGCTCAGCCTTTGCACCTTAGCGCCGCTGTCGCGTCCACGACTACTACCCCCGCCGCCGCCGCTTGCCGTCTGTTGGCCCGGCGGCAGTGACTCCTGCGATTGCGCCAGCTCCGAGGAGAGACGCTTGCGGTTGGCCAGCAGCGCATTGTTGAAATTATTGTGACTCTCCATCGATTTGCGCTCGCGCTTGAGAAAGTCCGCGTCCAGGTAGAGCGACAGCTGTTTACGCTTCACCGAACGGGCTTCGATGGCCATTCCCTCCTTCAGCATTTTGATGTTTACCTGCCAAATATTTACATTTAGGCTAAAACCGAAAATAATCTGTCTGTCTGCTTCTTACGCCATGCATATTCACGTGCTCTGTGAAGTTTTGTATGCTCTCGGTAAGGTCTATGTTGCGATTCTCGGAACGCTCAAACTCCAGCCCAATAAACCAAAGCGAACAAAACGGCGCTGTGGTAACTGTGGAAGTTGCCGGCGGTGGCTGCTGTTGCGGCTTTGCCTCCTCCTCGTTGCCGCTGTTATTTTGCGAATTGTTGGCGCTGGCGGCCCCCTTTTTAAGCTCAAAGCACTTTGGATTGACGTGGGCGAGGGCAATGTGCGGATTGCGCTCCAAATTGCCGATGAGCAGACGTACCTTGGACTCGACCAGGCCGCACCATTCCAAATGATCGTCGGCCGTCTGTGAGTTGACGAGCAGAACAATGAAATGACGATATCTGTAAAAGAAACTGGGCGCCTCAAAGAGGCGATCCCAACTGACGCGACCGAGCATGATCTCATCGGTGATGCTCATGCCTCGATTGAATTCGGTCAATATGACCTTCTTTGTGGACTCGGACACATTAAATGTGGAGTTTTGTTGTGGATATGCGGGCGTTATAATCGGCATCAAATGATAACGATCCGAGGCATTAACACGCGGATCCCAGACCTAAATAGAATAAGCAAATTAATATAATATGTATATAACGGGCATATTTCTGAGATACACACCTGAAATCGTAGATTGACATTATCCGGATGCTTCAGCAAGACCGGATTGGGCCACTTCCAGCGTGAGAATACCAAAAAGAACTTGTGCACCAGCGTCGCGGCAGCGGCATTCGGATACAGTTGGCAGGTGCGCGCCACCAGCATTGCCCAGGTGACGCCGCCAAAATAGCCCAGCGAATTTGAATAGATGCCATGCTCTGGAACAAAATTAAACACAATTATATACATATATATATGTATGGTAATATCGGCCAATTACACTCACTCTTCGCCCACAATTTGATGGTGCGCAGCGCCAGTCGAAAGTTCTCAATGTTGGGCACCAGGGCAAGTATTTCGTCGGTGACGCGACAACCGTTCAAGCTGCGCACCGAACGCGGATCCAGATTCTTGAGCAGATTATCGTCGCGCAGATCAAAGTCATCGGGTATCTCCTTGAGCGAGAGTCGCGCAAAGAGCAAATCAATTTCGATGCCATCGAAATTCATTTTGATAACCGGCACAAAGGCCTCCTCCACGGAACGGCATTCGGTCACCTCTGGCTGTTTCTTAAGCACCTCGAAGAAGCTCTGAAAGTAATCGGTGCGCTCAATATTGCGCGGCGCGACGCACAGCGCATCAATATCCGCCCCCTTATGATGCACGCCCAGGCGATACGAGCCAAATGTGTAGATTTTGCCGCCCAGCTTCTCGGCGGCCGCCTCGGGCATATTCTTGCTAACCGATATCTCTTTGACCCATTGCTTGACCAGCGTATTTAGCTTGGCCAATATTTCCATGCGATGATTCAATTCATCCTGGCTCTCAAAGACATTATAGGGCTCCAGAGATTTGCTCAGCTCCTCTGTACGCTGCAGATCCTCTGCACGCGGCTCGGCCAGGCTAATGGCCGATGTCATGCCCAACTGTTTGGCTGGCTGCCCGCCACCCGAGGTAGTGTTGCCATTATATTGTTGTTGTTGTTGCGACTGCTGCTGCTGGCGATGTGTTGGTTCGGAATTCCACATGCTGTTCCTATGTATAATTACTGCAAGGTAGAAATGAGAAATGCCAGGTTAATTATGCTATAGGAGCATCATTTAAAGCTGCAATTACTCACCTAACTAGTCTTAAAAATTAGCTGGTTTTTAATTTTGTTTTTTAATTTACTTGTTTTTAATCTTAATATTTAGGTTGCCTGTTGCGGTTGCAGTTGTTGTTTGTTGTCGTTGCTGCCAGTTTGTGGTAGCAATAAAATGGAATTACATACGTTGCTCGCTCAGTGGCTTTTTACTGGTGGTGCGCACAAAACTAAAATGCTGAAAGAAGAAGTGCATTAAAATACATTGCAATTTTTTTTCAAGTACAAAAATCCATTGAAACAAAGAATATACAAAAAAATAAAGCTTCCGGTTATTTCAACATGTCTACCAATGTCTCTGTCAGAATACTTTTTTTTTGTAAAATGCGATAAGATACTTGGCCATAAGAAAAGCTAAGAAAACACACAAACAACAATATAAACAATCAAAATAAAAGTCCAAAGCACAAGCACCGTTAGCAAAGTTTATTAGAGCTGCGATTGTTGAAAACCAATTAAAATACCGCTACAAAAACAAGCTACGCTTTATTAAGTTTTAGAGAACAAGCTAACATTTTATTAAGCAAATATATGTTTCTACCAAATTTTTATATATTTTGAAAAATTTAAATTAAATTTGCGATGCAGGTTTCTGTATTTATAAGAATTTTATGATTTTTCTATTTTCACTATCAGCCAGCCATTTGATAAAATCGCTATTTTCATAAACATTTGTTTAACACTTATTTATATGCTCTAAATAAACGTAAAATTATCTGCTAAATAAGCTGATCATGTTCGCAAAAAAAAAAAAATAGCAAAATAAACGCTGAGCGCAACATTGCCTGTACGAAAACCTGGCCACACTCAGTACAGCGTGAGTGAGAGCTTTCCTATTTTTGTTGTGTTCATTGCTCATATAAACAAATGCGTAGAAATAATATTTTTTATTTTGACAATCGCAAAAAAGTGCAAGCTAATTCTCGGCACATTACAAACATAAACAAAAAAGCAACAGTAATCAAAACGGAATCAGAAATCAGAGATAGACACCCACACTCACAGAAAGAAAAACTCACGCGCACACCCACACACGCATAAATTACATACAAGCAGAAGAACTTTTATCTACCTTTTTTTGCTTTCTGTTTACTGCCGCTTACCTGCGCTTTATGTTGTTGTTGTTGTTGTTGTTGTGGGGCTAAGCTTAAGTTTTCGGTTTCGATTGTAGCTGTTGTTGTTGTGGCAATAGTGTATGCGTGTGCTTTGTATATGTGCATATGTGTGCATATATGTATGTATGTATGTATGTTGGGGCCCATTCATTTGTGTCGTTCCGGCTTCTTTTGTATTTGTTATTTGTATGTTTTATTCGTCGCCTTCGTTGTCGCGCGTCGTCTTCTTCATGTTACACATCTCTTTCAATTCATATTCGCTTTTTTTTTTTGTACCCACATGTAACTTTTTTTTTGCTGGCCTGCTTCTCTTTTTATGCTACGTGACGACTCTGACTCGCTCGTTCGCTCGCACGCAGATGGACGCACGGCTTGCACAACGGAAATCACGTTTCATTTAATTATTTATTGTAAAAAAATTTTAGTGTGTATTCGACATGCTCGGTGTACGTTTTACAGCTTGATTTGCGCGTTCTACAAATGACTATGCCAAGAACCGCAACGACCGATACGAATGTGTGTGGATAATAAAAGAGAAGCCAAAAAATGCAGAGTTGCTTGTCGTTTTATATCGCTAAGCATTCACTCTGATGCGCAGCAGGTAGAATACTAAACAAAATACCAACAGCTCACAATCCACAATGTTTGCTGTTGTATTTCGCCGACCGTATACAAGGTTGTTTGCAGGTAGAATATCCAAGAAAAATACTAAAACAGTACACAGTTCGTAATGTTTGAATTCTTGGTAAGGCATTTGCCAATTTAAAATTTATATTTCATTTTTAATTATAATATTTATTGTAACATAAAAATACTGGCAGCTTGCTTCGATAAGATCCACAACAATGGCCACCGATGTGGCAACTCTGCAAACAGCTGTGCAATTTATTTGTATTTTGGTGAAAAACTGCAGAAAACTGAAACACAATGTAAAAGTCGAAGCGATGCACTTAATGGCAGCCACAACATGATACCCTGGATGCGCGAAAAGTTTAACGAGAAGCGCGCCAAGTGGCTAGCACGCAGCAAGCAGCGCGGCAGCGAAAACGATACGGAAAACGAATCTGAAACCAACTCCAATTCCAGTCCAAACAGCAGCGGCAGCAGAGGCAGTGGTAGTGGTAGCGGCAGTGGCAGCGCTAGCGGAAGAGGCAGAGGCAGGGGCAGAGGCAGAGGTCGTGGCAGCGCCCAGGATGCAAGAAGTAACCATAGCTTGCGAAGCGCCAGCTCCAATATTCTGGTTCATGTGCAAACAACGGAAACGGAAACCCAAACGGACGCTGTTGTTGGCGGCGGTGGTTGCGTCTTGCGCACCCCTTCCCCCGCGCGTCGACGACGCATCCAATTGGAGGTGCAGCTGCAAGAGGAGAAGGCAAGGCGGGCGGAGAGAGAGCAGGCGAATGCGTAAGTTGCCAAGCGTTAAATTCGTACTGTAAACGATAAATATTTACTTACAATTTATTCGAAATTCTCCGTTGGATTAACGCAACACCGCCACCCCCTCCCCCCATAAAAAAAATCAAAACAAACTATGCACAAATTGCGCAGTTTGTTTCTTAGGTGAGCGAATCTCCACAACATAATTCATGTTAATATCTCAATCCGTTGCAAACACAGAAAACTCTCAGAAAACTCGTTTTCCTTTCTAGGAAAACCCATGCCCGGATCTCAACAGACTCCACGATAGCTGTGACGGAAACGGAAGCGGTCAAAACAGGCCAAACTATCACCGTGCGCGTCATCTGTCCCAGCTCCCGAGTGCTCATCTTCAAGACGGACCTAAACAAACGACTCAACGATCTGAAGAGCGAGGTCATTCTCGAGCTGAGCGACGATCCCGACTCCATTCAGCTGTTTGCGCCCGACGTGCGCCATCTCAATCCGCGCTATCGTCTCTTTCGAGCCGAATATTTTGGCGGCGAGCTCAACGAGACCCAAACATTGGCTCAGCTGAACGTCCGTCACAACGAGACCTTAATATTGTCGCCGCGTCGCAACACGCTTCCCCAGACGGTGACACGCACCCGTGAGGTGCCCGGGCCAAACGACGCGCTGCTGGAGAGCGCCACACGCGGTATCAGCAGCAACACCAACACGCTGCCCATCATCGACATCAACGAGATCTTTCAGCAGTCAAATGTAAGTGAAGTTCCCAATTCAGGCTAATCCTGCTTATATACCCTGAACACATTGAAAATAGGATTGTGCAAATGCATGTAACTGGCAAAAGGGGCATCTCCCATGCCATGTCCGTTCGTCTGCACCGATCTTTGTTTTTATTTCAAATGATCGAGTTCCCCCAACTAAAGGATTCCCCCTTTTTCTTCGATAGATTCAATATGATGTGCGCAAGGTGCTCATTTCGCTGGCCCAGGCGTCGGCGGCGATTGTTGGCGCCGGACCGTACGCGCCCCGTTTAATCAGCATGCTGAAACAACGTCTCGTCAATCGGCGCAATCATCAGGTGGACACGCTGCAGTGCCTCGTCGATATGGGCTTCACGCGCGAGGTGGCCGAGCCGGCGTTGCGCAATAACAACGGGATCTACTCGACCACTTTGGAGTGGCTAATACAGAATCAGCGAGATGAGGAGGCCCATCAACCGACGGTGATGTCTATGCGGAATAGCGCCTCTTCCATTTCACCCTCAACCATTATCACCGATAATGTAGCTATAATATACATTTTTTTTTATTGTAAGCAATTCCTTGAAACTTATCACCTCTCTATCCCGGATTTAGGAGACCATTGAGAACACCGCTGCACTCCTGCAAATTGTGCGCATTTACAGTCATCGCGACGCGCCGCCCAGCGAGGAGCTTGTCGAATCGCTTACAGATATGGGCTTTGACGAGGCTGACGTGCTGGTGGCGCTCAAGAGGACGGGCAACAGCAAGGCCTCCGCCTGCGATTGGCTCTGCGAGAATCGTTCCGCTAGCGTTATTGAGCTGCGCGAGGGTCTGGCAACGGATTCACCCATTTTGAAAGCCATTCTCGAAATGCCGCAGGTGCAACTGACGCTCAGCAATCCAAAGACCTTTTTGGGTAGGTGCATATATTACAGAAAGCTATAATTAAACAGGATATAAAACTATGTTTTTGAGAGGTATTTGCATATTCTTTACACTTGGTAGTACATAAAAAATATTTATAATGTATACAGTGTTTAGATATTGTTACGTCTTTATTTGTATAACATTTACGAGTTGTAAAATTGTATCTTACCTTTGAGAATTTGCAACAAAGTATATTGATAAGTAAGGCAGCCTTTATAAAAGTTAGCATTAATTGTTTGTCGATGGTTGCCAAAGCACAAAGTTTCAAGAAATATTTTATTCCAAATGAAAAGGAACAATTTTTAGTTTATCTAAAGTTCTTCTTTAAGTATTGAATACTTAATAGTTTCTTATATATTTTTCCCTGAGATTAGCTCAAAATAAATCAATTTAATGTTTAGATTTTATACTCGTATGCATATTATACTTAAATTTATAACTTAATTTCCCGATTATCAATGTCTTATAAAATTTTCTCTTCACTCGATTCATTTTCCAGCCTTTTTGGCCATTCTGGAGAACGAGAATGCGATACGCGTGTGGCGGGGCGACAATGACACCACCTCTGTTATCACACATATCCTTCAAAAGTATCACGAGGAGAAGCATGTGATGGGCATCAATCAGTTTTACATGAATCGCTGGTGAAGGCGAACGCTTTAAAGTGGCCTATTAATTGAGAGTAACCAAATTCTATTTATACATGCATATACATTTACCAAACATATACATATATATATAAATGTATGTATAGGTATATATACACTCACATTCATATACATAGGCACATGAAGTGCATAGTAACAGTTAAGCGCATTTGAGCCTCATAAAAGTATTGTATTACAAGTATTTTTGTAGCCAAAACATAAAAAGAAAAATACGGAAAACACAAAAAACATAAAAGTAATTAAATGCACGAAGCCAAAAATAAAAATTAAAAGAAAAAAAAACACGCAAACGCTTTGCTTTCAGAGCACGTGGCTGCAATTAACAAACGCTTACCGATCAGTACGAAATGCATTATATAGTCTATAAAGTAACAATATCATCTAACTCTAGTCATGTTTCTATATATGTTTGATTCAACATCAGAGTATTATTTAAAAAATATCTCGCACAAACACCCTACACTTAATTATATTTTTCATAACCGATTCAGTGATTTCTGTGCGTTGTATTACACGAGTTGTTGGAAATTATGAAGAGTGAAAAATGTAATGGCAAGTAAGAGACCGCAACTAAACATAGTATTATTTTGTGAAACAAGTATTGTATTTTTATTGTTTATTAATAATAAAAATAATTAGTTTTTATATAAAATAAATGTGCATTAATTTAATTGAGAAAATTCTAAATATTTTCTGGGAATGCTAAATGCCTGCTCAATTAAACTACATAGATAATCTTTAATGCTTTTAATGTCATAATTAGTATAAAAAACAACATTAACAGTGATTCTGAAGGGGTCAAATTTTTGGTCAAAAATCATGCCA
>SCDT01002838.1:4005-24911 GCA_004143765.1 Drosophila melanica
TATATATATATATATATGTATATATATATTTGTGCATGGGTTTTCACACCACAATATATTGCCTGCATGTATTATAAGTTCAATTTATACACTTTGTGGAATAGGTCAATTGAGGGTTTAAACCTGGAACGATTTAAATTTAATCGATAGCAAAGATTAATTTACATTAAAATGTAAAAATTTGATATGATAATAGTAATAAAACCAAAAACATAAAATTTTTTTATCGATTTCAATAAATAAATTACTAATCAATTGTATCGATTATCGATTGTTTCTTATGGATTCAAGTTTTTTTATTTACTAAAAGAACAGTTCAACAATTGATTGAATTCTATGGGATTCTATAATTCTATAAGTTAATCTACTATTAAATTATCGATCTTTCATATAATTGATTATCGATAAATCATATAAAATTAGGTGTTTATCGGTTTTATATGTACATTTTTTTTTTTTTAAACGATCCGAAAGAGCATTCCCGTTTCGATCTAGCTAAGGTTTTTATTTTTATATAATTTTTTGTCGTTCCCAACAACTTGGTCCGTGGCCTCTGTTCGCCTGGTTTGATTGTGTGTGTGTGCCTGTCAAAGAATACAATTAACATAATTTACTTACCAATACAAAAAAAGAAACCACACACACAATGACACGTGGCGATAAAGCTAAAGCTGAAGAAGAAGAAGCTATCACGACAGCTTCGTCGTCAGTTTGTAAGTTTTTTTTTTTGCAAATTTGGCAAAAAACAATTTTGTTGGCTAACGGAGACGATAGGGATAGGCAAAGGGGAGCGGTGTTTGTTGCCCTCGTGATAGCTGACAATTATTGTTGTTGCTGTTGCAATAGTTGGGAAATCGATTTTGTAACGCAAAGTTTTCAATTCTACGAAACGCTGCGACTTTAAATCACAACTCTTTTCGAATTGCAAAGTCACTCGATAAGCGGGTGTAAAGATGCGGCCTTATCAGCTGCCACAGGAAGTTTGCATGGCAATCAGCAAATGTGAAAAGGGTTAAAAAAAAAGGCAGAAGAATTAATACTCTTGATAATTGTTTAATATATATGAAAGTGTTGTTTTGTCAATGAAATAGATATAAATAAATACAAGTTCTTGGTAAAATATGCTAATAAAAATATTCATGATGATTCACATTTATGGAAAATTTCTTCTGGAAAGGCTTACATATATCATTACAATATTAATAATACCCACTGCAAAAGTGTGCGAAATTTCTTTTTATAAATATTTCATGTGGGGAGATATCGCATATAAAAATCAGCAAGAAAAAGTTCCAATCACTTTTATTTTTACTCTTATATTTGTATACACACACACACACACACACATGCATAAATATATATAGCGTTGCGTGTGTTTACTTTCAAAAAGAAAGAAAGTTTTATACATGTTTAGTATATATATATATATATATTATGCATGTGTATCTGTGTGCTTGTATATTATGTAAATACTTTGTTGCCCAAAAATCTTTTGCAGACAGACTGCAAAACTACAATTTGCAATGCTAAAAAAAAACCTCTAAAAAAAAAGGGACGCGAGGGACTCTGCAGAACGAAACGCTTCTTTTTATTTATTTATTTTTGGGTTCAGTTTTCAGTCTGTTGTTTTACATATGTAAATTTATGCATATCTAAGTTTTGGTATATATATTTATATATATCTATATATATCTTCTGTATATGTAGAATATATGTATGTTTGCAAATACAAACACGAAACTGTCGTTTCCATATCACTGCCTTGAAATCTGCATAAATGATGATGATTTTTTTTTGTATCTTGGCTTTCGTCATTTGAGTTGTTGTTGTTGTGTGTGTGTGTGTTCTTTTTTTTTTTGTTTTTATCCAACTTCTTATAAATGTGAAATATTTTGCATACACATGGCTCCAATGGGCTCCCAAAAATTTGTGTTGCTGTGAGGTCCTCTTCGACCGCCCAAGGGAGAGTTTACTTTGGCTTTGGCTTTCCGATTGAAATTTTGCAGATTTATTTATTTATTTTTTCTGCCCTGTTATTTTACATATTACTCGCAAAAGGGTATATTAAAATGGGTAAATATTTAGCTACTTCTATAAAATCTGAGTTTCGCATTATAATTAATTCATAATTTTTCTTTCATTAGTTTATTTAGTTTTAATTATTTAGTTTAATTATAAAGAAATATCCAAATTATATTGAAGTACCACTGGCTTCTAAAGTCACCGTTAAAACAGACCACAGTTTAGACAGGAATTTGAACCCGGATACCCATTGTTTAGTTGCCCAAATGACTGAGTCATTAAAATACCGCATCTGCCGAGGGCTGTTTTAAAGAAAAACTGTTAAAGTGAATAATTATTTCTATTAAATGTTTCACTGTTAATGGTAATTCTTTCTTTTCTTCTATTATTGAAACCAAGTCTTTGATTAGGCTTACATTTCTTAACAATATTTAATATTTGTATTAAATTTATTCTATATATTACATTGCCATTTTTATAGCATACTTCTTGGACACCAATTGACATCGCTTTAATGCAGGGTATGCCCAAGTCAAACATGCCCAAAAGTCTGCTTTTGACTGGTATTCAGTTATGATTTTGTTCACAAAGCGTCGCCAGTCCAGTTTTCAGCCTGGAATTATTAGTTAAATTTTGTGCTTTGCATTTTTTTTTTGTTAAATTTTTTGCGTGATTTTTTTTTTATGTTTCGAGTTAGTGGATTCTATTTAGGCTACATCGGTTATCCAAAAGGCATGAAACCATAAAAATGGCAAATTAACCGGGTGCCTATGTGTGTGTGTGTGTGTGTGTGCAAAACCTTTTTGCCAGTGAAGCCACAAACAAAGCAACTACAACACAAACATACAAAACATCAAGCTGTGGCAGCTTGAAAATGGCACGTTTTGAGGTTCGTCCAAGTCCAATCAAGCAGCGACGTCGCGACGTCGCCGTCGTTGTAGTCGCCGTTGCCGCCCCTTTGGCATGTTCAATAACAGCAGTGGCCTCGGCCTGCTGGCGCTGCTTCAATCAGCGACTGCGACGTCGCAGGCAGCCTAGCAATTTATCCAGCCATGCATATTAAGCCTCACGTTTTGTATTTGCCTCACTCTCTGTGTCTCTCTCTCCCTTTCAGTCCTATCGCTGTCTATCTGTCTGTCTGTCTGTCTGTCTGTGTGAGTCAGCCTGCGCTGCATTCGCCATAGCCCCCTTCATGCCTGTCATTCGCTGTCGTCGTCGTCAATCTCTTCGCTCCCGCTCTCGGTTAATGTATGCATGTGTGTGTGTGTCTGTTTGTGGGAATATGTGAGAGTTCAATTTCAGTTCAGTTCAGTTCGGTTCAGTTCAGTTCAGCGCTTTGCCTCACAGTTCAATTTCAGTTGATTTTGTTTTATAAGTTTTCAATTTAAGCTTCGTCGTTGTGGTCGTTTCGCCTCTCTTCTGTTCAATAAACATGGCAATGTCCGTCGCTTATCCCATTGTGTGCATGTCTGTCCGTCTGTCTGTCTGTCCTATCTAAATGACCAAATGACTAAATGACTGAATGGCCAGCACTTCCTGTGGGGCGTCGATGCGCGCCTCTCCCTCTCCCTCACTTCCAGTTCTAGGTGTTGTCATTGTTGCTGTTATTGTTCGCATCGCATTCAGTTTGCATATTTTAAGCTTTGCATAATTGAAGCTTTGATTTGAAATCGTTGAAATCGTTTATGTGGGTAAACGTACTTATGGTTATGGCATGTGCCATGTTCGTGATCATTTAAATGCTTTTGTTTTCTTTTTTGTAATCAAATTTAAGGGCACCTTAAATATTTATATTTAAAGGAAATTAATATAAAGTTCCCCAAAATTTGGTACATTTTATTTTAACCTAAAATTAAATATAATAAACTATTAAAAATCGAATCGAAATATTTCTAAAACACGTTTTAATTTTATAGCGATTATTTGTCTCGTTTATTTTTGTGCAGAAGGCAAGCTTAAGCTTAAAGTGTACTGTAACGTAACTGTAATCTTTCTTGAAAATGCTCTTGTTAAATATTCATTAAATGCTCTTAAATGCTTCTTAAACCAGCCACAACTGTAATTTCCCTAAGATTTAAATCGCTCTCCCTCTCTTTCTTCCAATTCTCTTAAAAATGCATAGTTCCAATTTAAAGTTAACCATCTGCTCTGATGCTTATTTCCTGTCGCCAGCATCAACAAGTGAGGCTTACGTTCAATTTTTCCAATTCCCTTTCCATTCTCTCACACACACATAGATATTTAAACGGTAAAATGCTTATTTTCTGATTCAAGTGGCCGGCACCGTTATCCTACGTGGGAGCAGCGTTGCGACGCAGCTGCTATTGCTGCTATCCATTTAACAGCTGCTTAACATACATTTCATTTGCCCTGTACATGTGTGTGTGTGTGTGTGTATGCGAATTAAATCAGCACTTGTGCAACTTCTCTCAGCTGCTCCTGCTGCTTTAACTACACATGTTGGCTGTTCACTTATGTGCTGTGGTGTCCTCCCCCCCTCTCCACACACACTTAACTCTGCCACTGTCCATGTTGCGTCTTCCTGTCTGAGACAGCAGCGTCTTATGTGCCGTTTTCTATATTTTCTTTTGCTCGTAGACATGGCTATAAAAATTGCTTAGTTCTTAAAGCTTTTTACGCCACGCTTTGTGCGCTGCTGCTGCTGTTGCTGCTGCGTCTGCTTGTCTGGCGCGCGTAGTTGTTATGGCTGCCTCTCTTACCTTCCCCCCCATTCCCCCCGCAGTTTGCTCTGCTTGCGTCTTTATCTCATCTTCTTGGTTGCCTTGTACACGCTGCTGCTTCCCACACGTTATTTGTTTTGTCGACGCCGCTGCCGCTGCCGCTGCTGTCGTCGCTTTTTCTGCTTGTATTTTATTATTATTATTTTTCGCGTGATTCTGTGTTTTGCTCGGCAGTTTCTTTGGAAAAATTCAACTTTTACTTTTTGTTTTCTTTTATGTATTTGCCTTCTGCCAGCTTGTGTGTGTGTGTGTGCGTGCGTGTGTGTTTGTGTGTGTTTGACTTTGAGCATTTTTTATGATTATTTTTTTTTTGTTGCTTTTTATATATTTTTCATAGCGTTGTGTTTTTGTTTTGCTCGTCGCGTTTAACACTCGTTGCGCTTTGTGCCGCATTTTCTGTGCCGGCAAGTGTTCTCCTTATTTTTTTTTTTCGCTGTCTGTCGTCGCGCTGTCTAT
This sequence comes from Drosophila melanica, assembly GCA_004143765.1. Classification (NCBI taxonomy): domain Eukaryota; kingdom Metazoa; phylum Arthropoda; class Insecta; order Diptera; family Drosophilidae; genus Drosophila; species Drosophila melanica. The sequence goes on from SCDT01002838.1 coordinate 9,225, forward strand.
CAATTGAATCGTTTTATTTTTTTTTTTTTTTGTTCATTTTATTTTATTTTTTTTAACAATTCCCTCAATATCAAAAGTCGCGTTTTACGTTTTACGTATTTCGTAGCGCTTTTGTTTGCGTTACGTCGCGACGTTACACACATACGAACCGACACTTGATTCATTCATACATTTTCACTTCATGCGCGCACGTGTGTGTGTGAGAGTGTGTCTGTTTGTGTTTGTGTGAAGTAGTCGCCGGCCGCTTTCAATCTAAATTGCGTTTTTCCCTTTTTATTTATATGTTCGTATGTTTTTGCCAGCGCTTTCGTTCGTTTGACTTTCTTTATGACTGCGCTGCGCTGCGCTGCGGCTGCTTTTGTGTGTTGATGTTTTTATTGCTTCTCATTTTTTATGATTGAAGGTCGTTTGCTGGTGTTGCCCTGTTTTTGCCTCTCCTTTATGCCCAATTTGTTGTTGTTGACTTTGCTAGTTACACACGTCCGTTGCCCTGTTTGACAGTTTGACATGCATTGTTGTTTTAAACTAGCACCTGTGATTGCCCAACTGTGCAATTATGTACATTTAATTGCGCAGCTTAGAAACCCTGCAATTTATACAGTTGATTATTAACAGTGGCGCGCCATTGGAGCCAACACTGTTAATTTATTATAAAAATACCCGCACGCACACACACATACACACGCCTACAGCGGCACATGCAAAACTCATTAATATGCGTTCGTAGTTTTGTACACCTTTCCACTCAACAACAACAACAACAAAAGCACATAATGAAGCTATAAAAGCAAACGAAACGTCGAAAAAAGTTCAATAAACTTTTTGCTAGCTGGCGAACATCGCCATCGTTCACTGTTTGCTGCTTCTTCTTTATACATTTTTTCGCTTGGACATTAGTTTATTTCAACTCTCTGCGCGCTCACAACTCTCTTTGTTGCCTAAAAACAACCAATTCACGCTCTCTCATTACTCTTCGCTCTTGCAATTACCATTGGTAAATTCACCTCGCGTGCAAGTCTCAATCAGCACTTGAGTAATTCCGTAATTTACTTCTTCTTGTTCATTTACCTTTTAAAGTAGTTGTTGTATTTGGTTTTATTTCCTTTTTTACAATAGATTTTCTGCGACAAAACGCTTCCTCGAAAGGGCGCCGTTTATCTCAATTGTTGTGCGCCGTTCTAAGTTCTTATTTAATTTAATTAACGCTGACCAAAGCATTTTCCTAGACAGAAAACATACAAACATACACAGTTATATAAATACAGACACAGTTATATAAAAACTCACACACACACTTGCATACATACATTTTAGAGCATTCAATTGCTACTATTTTCGTTTTGTCATTAGTATTGATTTCTTGTCTTTCTTTGGTAATTACCGTTGAAATTGTTGCCTTCGCTCGCTTGGTCGCTCTCTCTTTAACGCTCTTCTGTATTGATGCGTTGTCGATCTTTGTCGCTCGCGTGCTAATGATGCGCCATTCACGAGCTCAGCTCATCTGCGCAACTGGTTTGGTTCCGCTTTCGAAATAAAAAAAAGCTCCAAGTGCTTACACCCTAGCAATTCTTTAACACACGCGCACACACACACATACACACACACACATTTCTCTGAAGCCGCTTTTGATTGTTTTAAATTAATTATAAAATTTTTAACTAATTTGCAAATTTTCTCTTTTCTGTCTCGTTACAGGTAAATATATTGACAACAACAACAACATAAATAACAGCTCACAACTACAACAAAATACCAAGAGTATTTTTATAAGTCGTTTATAAATTCGCAGTAAATATTTTTCAGTTGGGTTTTGGGGCTCAACTAACTCTTATTTCTTTAATTTTTAGAAGGAACAATTGGTTGAGATTTTCGAGGGGTATATGTAAGATCCAATTAGGCTACTGTCGTCCTATATAATAGTTCACGGTTCACGCTTCCGTGAACTAGTTTTCTTGTTTCAGCTTTAATTGAAACAACTCAGTTTCTCATCTTTAAACATAAAAAATATTTTGTTTTCAAATTTTATAGTAAAATATCTTCTAGCAATTTCTTATTGTAATTTTGTATATGTTTCTAATTCATTTAAATTGAGCTTTTATTTTAAACTAAGTCGATTTAAGCTTTGCATTTTCAAAGTTTGTATTTTTGTTTATTTTTTAACTTTTTGAAAAATTTTTAAAATTATAAAATTGGAATGCGCTCGTTTGAAACCCATTTTGCACTCTTCTTGCAACACTCGTATTTAAAGTAAAGTAAAGTTTTAAAATGTGCAATACAATCGAATCACATATGTTAATATGCAAATATATTAGATGTTGCCACGCCCTCTCAACATGATTGCGATTGCGAATATGTCACCAATCGGAGTGAAAAACGAATTCTGCACGCACAGGCAAAAGCTCATTTGCATGCAATTATTTTCCCTTATGACAAGGCCCAATCCCCAGTAAAAAACGCCTCCCCACTCCCCACCCAGAATTCGAAATGCGATGCTGAAAGCTAAAAAATGCGACATGTACTTGAATTACAATATTGATGCCTTGTAATTTGCTACAAAAATCAGCATCAATGGACATTTCATCAGAAAAATAAAATAGAAACCGTTTCGAAAAGAAACCAAGCACATAAATGACAAATGCACGCAACTGTAGAACTCGGCAAAAAAAAAACAAAAACCTAGAGGAAGAAGAAGATGAAGTAGTTGTACATGGCCAGCAGCTAAAGAACACAAAACACACAAAAAAAAAAATGCTAAATGAAATGAAATTACGGTATGCTCCATGGTGCCCTACCCAACTCTGGCTCTTACTGTTCCCTCTCTCTCTCTCCCTCTGTCTATCTTTCTCTCGCTGCCTCGCCTTTTTTTTTTGTCTATGTGGCAAGGATGCAAATGCTGAAATTTTAAACCCTTGAATGTGGCCATTGTCTTTGATAGGTCTGCGCGGGGGGGCGGTTCTTGAAAACTTGCTGCCCATATTTACCTACACTTCACTGCCGCCGTTCGTCCCACTTTATTTCCGCGCCACCCACTTATACCTCAGTTACTGCCCATTTGCCAACTGGGCTGTAAGTAAGCGCTTTTAACCATACATTTGAATATATTTTTTTTTATTTTAGTGTACCCCATTTATTTTATTTTTTTGCATTTTTGTCTTTCACTGTCCGCGATTTTGCTCTTCTTTATGTTTGTTATATTTTTAATTGTAGTTGGTAATTATTGATTTTCAGTTTTTCATTTTGTTATCTATAAAAATATATCTTAATTATATTACTGATATTTATTCATGGTGTTTATCTACAGATATATACTATTATAATTTGAAAGAAATAATGAAATAATTGAAATAATAAAAAATTTAGGGAAAGCTTAATTTCTGAATGTCGTTAGAAATTCTTAAAAAAAGGTTTCTTTAAGTTAATATAGAAAAATGTATTTGTTTATTTCTATTTTATTTTTATTTTTTCTACATTTTTAGTTCTGCTTCTACTAATGGGTATTTTATAGTTGTGCTTCATTGTAGTTAAGTTATTGCATTTATGTTTTAGACAGATTCAGCCTTTGGTCAATTCTCAGCAATTTAAGCTTCCTTCCGCTACATCTACCCCCTCTAGCCCCTCGTCTCTCATCCTACTCGCAACTTGCAAGCAATTTTTTTGTTATATTTTTTTTTGCTACTGTTCGTTAGCTTTTTTTCTCGCTGCGCGCTCAGTTTTCAATTATGTGTGTGTGTGTGTATCTTGGTGTTTGCTTTGTTCTGGTCCTTTCCAGGATTTGCGTTGTTGCCTGAGACTTATTTCTGCTTTGGCCATTGTGCCATTTAAGCTATATATCACTCATACGCAGCGTTGGCGCTTCATTTTCATGCACTAATTGCGTTAGAATTTCAATGGAGATTCTTGCCCCGCCCTCCCCCCATCCGCTGTTCGAGCTTAACCCCGCCGCACGCTTTGATTTGACTTTGGTCACATGCAGATTTCTTTTAATTGGAACTCGCTCTCCGCTCAATTCCATTGCTGATAATCGATGCCCGGCCGGGCTGTCCGTTGTGGGCGTTGTCCGGGACCCACTGATTTTGTTTCATCTTTTACCGAAAGGGGTTGCTAACTACTTCCATTTGTAACAGTACTTTTTTTTTGTATCAAACCTCCCCATTTTTTTTTAAGATTTCTTTGCAACCATTTTTTTATATTTTTTTCTTGTACATAAACCCAAGTTTCAGTTGAAAACCCTTCCGCCCCCGCGGTGATGCCCATTAGAGTGCCAGCGTCAACGTCGACGTCGACGTCGGCAACGTAATTAAAAACAAGAAATGCTGAACATGAAAAAAAAACAACAACAACAACAACGATAAAAGTACAGAAAAAAGAAAAAAAAAATGTGCCAAGAAACTGGCCAAGTCGATTTTCCATCCTGTTTCAGAGAGGCCTGCAAATTTATTTAAATTTTGTACGCCGAACTCTTTTTCTTGTCCTTTTCTTTAATGTCCTGGAAGGCTATGGGCGGAGGGTATGCGCAATTTGTTATACAATTTGTAACAAGTGGAGACGCTTAAATACTCAAAGCATTTAATCTTGAGTATTAAGATTAAGTGGTTTGATATAATCGGTTTGATATACTAAAGATATTTTTGTTATTTGGCAAAGTTGTGAGAGAAATTCTGATAAATTTGATAATATTTGTAGATAAAAATTGTGGCTAAAGTTAGATTCTGAAATTAAAAAAATGATGTAAACAATTCGAGTGAAAGAGAGTTCAAAATTGTTCAGAGACATATTGGGTAAAGAACTACTTTCGGAATGGGATGTGTAAACCGGAATTTTAACAGTGTATATCTCATGTGCTACACATTTAAGAGTTGGTAAAATATATCTGGGTCCTGCGAACATGAATTCTTTGATCCAATTTCTTCGAGTTTAATGTAAAACTAGATTAAGTTGCCATTAAGGTAATAAAAATGCCTGTTTAAATAAAATATACAAATTTTTACGACAAAAAAAAAATTTTCCGAGACAGAAAAAAAAATTAATTTTGTATTTAAATTATAAGAACAAATTTCCTAGCACAAAAGTTTATTTTTAAATTAAAAAATTTCTTTACATAACACTCAAATTTTTTGACTAATTTAAGCAATTTTCCACTTCTATTAAGATCGTTTTGCACTTATTTCAAGTAGGAAATTTTCTGTCATGTGAAATTTATTTTATTTAAGAATTCTTTTCTTTGATTCTCTAAAACATATTATTTTAACAAGATTCAAAAAACTTCTAATTAGGCAACAGGCAATAAAAAACCACAGGAAATTCGTTAAGTTTTTTATTTTTTTATATATTTATTGTGTAAAACTTAATTTATTAGTTATTTATTTATTAAATTGTTAGGACATTTAATTTTTCACGTGAAATAAGTTCTTCCTGTAATTTCTTATTCGTGTCTGTGTGTGTGTGTGTAAGTGTGTGTTTGTGTGTGTATTTGCTTGTTATTTTTAATAAAGTGCCGAGCGTCGGCAAGTTGGCAAAAAGGCCAAGAAAAGCGCGAGTAGCTGCAAAAAAGTTGCGTAAATTTGTTATGTATTTTCTTGTTGTTGTTGTTTTTTTATGCCATTTTCTTTTTTTTTTTCTTTGTGTTGTTTTTATTTTGTTAACTTAAATAAATAAATAAGGCGTTGGGGCCTGCGGGCGCCGTCGCGTTGATGAGCCGCAGCAGCAGCAGCAGCAGCAACGACCACAAAATCCAGCAGCCGCTGTACCGCCACTCTCCCCTCCCTCCGAAACTCCTCGAAACCCTTTCAAGCAATCATGCATCCTTTACATGCCCCACTCTGCCCAGTTTTCCTCCACCCACTCTGCAACGGCGCGCGCGCTTCCATGCTCCGTAGTTCCGTTTCCGGCGCCAGCCATTTGCATCTACAACAACAACAACAACAACAGAAAATTCTTTCATTTATTCGAAGGTTCTGCGCCCCCCTCCAACCCACACTTAAATATATAAATGTATATATATATATATATATATATTTTTTTTTTTGTCGTGTCGAAGAAGAAAAGATTTTTTCTTTTTTANCCCCCCCCCACCCACACACAAATATATAAATGTATATATATATATATATATATATTTTTTTTTTTGTCGTGTCGAAGAAGAAAAGATTTTTTCTTTTTTAAACACACACACACACACACATACACAGCCAGCAGCAACTGTAAACTGGACTTGCACTGGTCAGAGGGGCGGTTGGGCTGGCGGGATTGGTCCGGCCGGTTAGGTCAAAGGGGGGCGGGTGCGGTGGCGGGGGCTGGTCCGTAACGGGTACACAAATTTTTCAACCTACTCAATTTTTCGCCTTAATTTCTTTTTTGTTTCTTCGACTGCCAAGGGACACCGCAGCGAGAGGCGGTAATAAGAATTTTTTCTTTAGTTCTCTGTCAGCCTTTCGCAGCCTTAAGTTTGCCATCGCCACCCCCAACAACAACTCCCCCCGCGTTGCCACAAACCACGCCTGCCGCCCCCCGACTCGTCTTCTGTGCGTGTGCGCCGGAGTGTTTTTTCCGTATTTTTAATTTAAAATGCGAAGCATGAAAAAAAAAAAAATAAAATAAAAGAAAAAATATCAAATGCGCTCGGGGTTGAGTGCGGCACTGAGACAGAGGCAGAGGCTGGAAAAATAAAGAAAAGCATTAAAAAAAAAAATAAAAGAAAATTACAAAAAAAAAAGAAAACTCAGAAAACGAAACGAAACGAAAAGAAAAGCATCTCCGTCGCACTGCTTAAAAGGAAAACTTCTGAAGTAAATATTTGTCTGTCCAATTGCTGCGACAAGCTGCCAACTGCAGCAGTGGACATCATCGGGGCTGGGCTGTCGCGGGGCGCGGCGGTGGACAGGTCAACACTGGACTGGACGCCAAGTGGGCGTGCGGGCTAACGGGCCGACAACTGGGCCCAGTTAGTGACCAGGCCAAAACCGAAACCAAAGCCAAAACTAAAGCGCCAGCCGTAATGACTGCAGCAGCCCAATCAACCCAGCGACAGCAACAAAAAACACTATTTTTTCGCTCTCATCTGTCTTTCTGTCTTTCTGTCTGCTGACCAGCAATGTAACAAATGGGCGTGGCTAGTTTTGGCAGCCTTTTTGAGCCGCTGTCGAAGTTCGGTTTTTTTAGAGAAATGATTTCAAATAGAAAATAGAGTTTCAGTGTATTCGCAAAATGACGCAAGATTGCGATTTGAAATGTTGCACAAACAAGAACAGCTAATAAAATAAACCTTGGAATAAATGCATAAAAGAGAGAGCAAAGCACGAAATCGCAGCCAGTGAAACTTTTTCAATTGAATTATGTAAAGGCCGCGAGTAATCGGGCGAAAGAAAAATAATGAGAGAGCGTAGTGGAGAAAACTAAGGCACTAACAGAGAAATGGAAAGAAAATGTGGCAGATGGAGGTAAAAAGTGTGTGTAAGGGGACAGAGGTTAAAAAATATTGATAGAGGGAGCGAGGGAGAGAAATAAAAAGAGGGAGAAAGTAAGAGGGATAGGAAGGGAGATGAAGAAATTGAGAGAGAGAGAAAGAAAGAGAGAGAGCGAGAAAGAGAGAAAGAGAGATAGAGAGAGAAAGCAAGAAAGAGAAAGAGAGAAAGAAAGAAAGATAGAGGAAGAAAGAAATAGAGAGAGAAAGAATGAATGAAAGAAAGAGAGAAAAAGACAGAGAGAGAGAGAGAGAGAGAGAGAGAGACAGAGATAAGGAGAGGGCAAGAAAGGGCGAAAAAGAGAGTGAGAGACAGTGAGAAAGAGAGTAAGAGAGTAAGAGAAAGAGAGAAAGATAGATAGAGAGAGAGAGGAAGATAATGAATGAGTGTGCATTAGCTCGACTATAATAGTATATAGAGTATAATAGAGAATTAGACAAGCAGATTGAAAGTGATTGATATAAATAGGCGCAGAAAGAGTGTTGGAAGACGACAAAGAATGATACCCATATCATTCTCCCTAGATAAGGGAGATTATCCGTGGATAAGGGAGATTCTGCATCTGTTCGTATGTTTTTTTTAAGTCTTTCTTTTTTGCTCTTATTTCAAGTATCTTTTTTTTTGCTTTTTTACATTTATCAATGCTACCTCTTTGGTTTTCTATCTGTAGAAAAAGGGAGAATGTGAAAAAATTTTAAAATAAAGGAGTACATGAACAAAAGTAACAAAAATTGGGTCAATTGAGATAACGATAAGAATGGTGATCAAAATAATAAAGTTTTTTGGTAGGGTATTCTAAAGCATGAAACTTTTCAAAAAATATAGTTATTTTATAATCGCATCCTTTATACTGATGTTTTCTTTTTTTTTATTGTTGCAGGGTTTGCTGCGCACCGCGGAACAGTTGAAAATCAAAGGCCTCTGCGAGCCGGCTGAGAATGCGGATGATTTGAATGACGCGGCATCGGCGACAATAACGGTATCGGAGAACATACAGCAGGCGGTTGTTGGCAACATTGTGAATGCGAGTCTAGTGCACGGCGCGCCCTCGCCCACCATCGAGCAGCAGCAGCACCATCAGCAGCAGCAGCAACAGCAGCAGCAGCAGCAACAGCAGCAGGAGCATCAGCAGCAGGTGCAACAGCAGCAGCAATTGGTGAACAGTGCGTTGCTGACACAACATACGCTTGCAACAAACAGTGGCATTCAATTGGCCAATGCGGCTGGGCAACAGCTGCTGAGCAACACAAGTGGCACAAGCAGCAGCTTGCAACAGTTGCAACAGCAGCAGCAACAGCAACAACAACAGTTGCAGCCAACGCCGCGCAAATCGCGACTGCGTAAACGTTCCAAATCGCCAGATTTGCAATTGGGTGGCAACGCCGCCGGACAGCAACAACCACAGCCGGCACATCATCAGCAACAGCAGCAACAGCAGCAGCAACAACAACAACAACAGCAACAACAACAACAACACCATCATCCGCAAACGATACTCATTCAGGGCCAAAATCAAACATCGATCGTGAGTCTGCAGCAAACAGCCGACGGCAATTATATACCCGTTAGCACAGCGGGCGACGACTCCGATAGCGATAACAAGCCGCAAAAGATCTGCAAGACAGAGCAATCGGTGGCCTCCCCGGCATCCAACTCGTCCACATCGAATAATGCAGCGGGCGTGAGCGGCCAGGCGATTGTGACACAAATTGTAGTAGCGCGCGACGGAAAAGATAAAAATATGACTAGTTTAGGCATGGGCATGGTAAGTGTCGCCGCAGCGAATCCCAGCTGCGAGTCGCGTCTCTTTCTCTCTCTCTCTCTCTTTTATCTTTATCTATCTGACTTTCACACACAAAACGCCCCCCGTCCCACGCCCCTGAGCACTGCTCCGCGGTGCCCACATTCGAGCCCGGCCTTAATCTATATTCTCTCAACTGTCTCTCATTCCCACACACACAGAACGGCGGTCTGTTGGGCGTGCCCATGGGCTTCCTGGACTTTACACCGGAACCACCAGCACCATCGGCCACACCAGTCACCGTTACGGAACATGTCGATCTATCGTGCAATCCCAGCACCGATACACGCGATCTATCAAGTGAGTTTCGGTAGTGGTAGCCTCCATTTTGTTATAACCAACAACTAACTAAACAAAGATACTATTGCAAACTATTTTAGTTGAAATTTTAGTTAATTTGCCATTCACTTTAATATCATTTACTTCTATGTAGTTAAAGTAATTATAAAATATACCTGACTATTAACTATAATTGATATTGTTATTTAATTAAATTTAATTTTTTACTTAAATTAACGCCATCTCTCATCTCTTTTATATTTGGAATAAGTATTACAAGATTTATTTCTGTTTAGTTAATGCTAATGTGGATTAAAAAAATACATCCTTTTACTCAAAACCACAAAAAAAAGATATAAGATAGAAAGCTTAAAAAAATTAAATGATTTTTTAGCCAATAACTGAAAAAAATATTAATAATAGTTTCTAACAAATAATATAATAACAAATAATATAAGAATAGTTACAAAATTAAAAAAAAAATCCATAAAAATTTGAGAGTAACGTTCTGATGTCAGAATAATTATTTAACGAAATGTATTATTTTGGCAAAATTAAAAATTTACTTAAAGCATTTTGAGTCAAAACAGCTTAGAAAGTCAATATGCATACAGAGCTGATTTCATAGTTTTCATGAAAATGATGTAATGCAACGCATTAGCTTTTCGTTATTATTAACTATTATACACTGTTTACATAAGTATTAAATTAACATCACTTTTTTTACCTTTATAATTGTCTAATTATTAAGTCGGTTTTCGTTAAATTTATATTAATTTTGGCCAATTACCTCATAACTAACAGCAGTAGCATTTGCTTTATAATTAAGGTAATTATAATAATTTAACATTTTAACTAAAAATTTAATTTGATAACCATGCTAATGGAAAAAGTTTTCATATTTACAATAGTAAATCTGGTTAAATTATAATTAAGTGGATAATTAACTTATAGCATGTGTAGGAAAAAAATATGTATTGAATAAATATAAAATATATATTCAATTTAAGGAACTTTTTCTAAGCTATTTTAAACCAATTCACAAACTAACAATTATTTTTAAATTTTCTTGAAAACAAATTTCTCGCATTTTCATTTTGAATTGTAATTAAATAAATTATTATTTTAATTTTTTGTGTTGCTTTTAGATCCCACCGAACCGCTCGACATTGACAATCATTTGGCTCAGCAAATCCATCGGCTCGATCAATCTCCCATGCACTCGATAGCGCATCATCATGCCACTGGCGATGAGAGCAACTCGAATCTGGTGCAGCACATCAAAAGCGAGGTGATTGAGGCCAAGCACTTGGCGCATGTGCAGCAGCAACAGCAACAGCAACAGCAGCAGCAGCAGCAACAACAACAGCAGCAGCAGCAGCAGCAACAACAGCAACAGCAGCAACATGCACATCATCATCAGCATATGCACGCTCAGCAATTGTTGGCGCAAAGTCAGCAGCAGCAGCAACAGCAGCAGCAGCAACAGCAACACCAACAGCAGCAACAGCAACAGGCAGCGGTGCATGCAGCACAGCATGCAGCGCATGCCACGCATACGGAAATCGGTGGCGCCACTGTCATGGAGATTGATCCGAGCCAGATCAAGCATGAGCCGGGCATGATTATAACGCCAGAGATTGTCAATATGATGTCCACAGCGCATATGGGTAAGTCAATTAGAACAACAAAGTTGCCCCAATCCATTGAACTTGCCACTAATCGTGCCACACACACACATTTTTTTGCAGACATGTACAACTCGGATACGAGCGAGGACTCAATGATGATCGCCAACGGTTCGCCGCACGATCAGAATGAGCCGCATTATACGAATTTGGATCAGCAGCACGGCGGCCTGGGTGGCAGCGTTTGCGGCCCCGGCGCCGGTGGTGTTGGTGGTGGTGGCGGCATTGGTGGTGGTAGTGGTAGTGCTGGCGAGAAAGGTCAGTTTAATGGTCCCAAAGCTTGGACACAAGATGATATGAATTCAGCTTTAGATGCATTAAAGAACCAAAACATGAGCCTGACGAAAGCATCTGCCATTTATGGCATACCATCAACGACCTTATGGCAGCGTGCTCACCGTTTGGGCATCGAAACGCCTAAGAAGGAGGGCGGCACCAAGTCGTGGAACGAGGACGCTCTGCAGAACGCATTGGAGGCACTGCGTTCCGGACAAATATCGGCGAATAAAGCATCAAAAGCGTTCGGCATACCCTCATCGACGCTCTACAAGATAGCGCGTCGCGAGGGTATCCGGCTGGCGGCGCCATTCAATGCCGCACCAACCACGTGGACACCCGAGGACTTGGAGCGTGCATTGGAGGCGATACGCGCCGGCAATACGTCCGTACAAAAAGCAAGTGCCGAATTCGGCATACCGACAGGTGAGTTCAGACCATTCCAATGCAACGCAAAACGAACGACTCGTTGCTGTCACTCGTTATTAGTTCGGCTTTGATTCTACTCAATTGTGGGACTCGTTACCAGCTAGTGCCATTCGTAAATCGTTGGAATTTACTCGTTACTTGTACTTGCTTGTGGCATTTAACTCGTTACTTTCTATACCCGCTTCCCGTTATACTTGTGGTGCACAGTACTTAACAAGATTCGTTCTTCGTTACTCGTTTACATCTGCTCAATACATTTCTACAATGGCTTTCCGTAAATCCCAAGTTGTACTCGTTGGTGAAACGTGTTGGTGTTTCCTTTTGTCATTCTATACTCGTTGGCATCTAATACTCGTTTCTCGTTACTTTATATAACAGCAACCCATTACACTTTTAGTGTACTTCTGATTCCCATTAAGTCACTCGTTACTCGCTTTTTGCCATTCGTTACACTATGGCATTTACTCGTTTCTATGAGCCTTTCCCCTACTTACTATTGATAATCATTTGCCAATTCTCGTCACTCGTTACCTGTTCATTTTGAATAGCACTCGTTCCTCGTCACTCGTTAATATTTCTGCATATGGCCACTCGTTGGACTTTGTCTTTCACTCGCTACAAAAGCTTAAAGATCGCTTTTTGATAATTGGAACTCCTATTTATTCAAACTGTGCCCAGTTTGTTTGGCCAATTCCCCCAAATCTTGTCTTCTTCCACATTGTTTGTATTGTTGCCTGCCCCTTTGTGCTAATTCGTATACAATTCTTAATGCCAAAGGAACACTTTATGGACGCTGCAAACGGGAGGGCATCGAACTGTCGCGTTCGAATCCAACACCTTGGTCCGAGGACGCAATGAACGAGGCATTGAACTCCGTGCGGTAAGTATGCGATAACTTTACTAATGCAACTAAAATTTAAATCTATTTGAATTTTCCGTTTACAGCGTCGGTCAAATGTCAATCAATCAGGCGGCCATACACTATAACCTGCCCTACAGTTCGCTTTACGGACGCTTCAAGCGTGGCAAGTACGATGTGGTGGCCAACACCAGTGGCGTCTCCCTGATCAACACATCGGGCAACACGACCGGCAGCATTGAAATTATCGAGCATAGTCAGGAGAATTCGGTAGGTGTATAAATAAAACACTAACGAGCGAGCACACACACACACACACACAATCATACGCACACATACTCTTAACGGGAAACGCTATACAAAATTATATTCCTTTATTGATTTTTATCTGAAATATTTTTAACAATTAAAAAGTAGAAAATTAAGAAGTAGAAAAGAATTACTATTCATTGTGGAGTTACAAGTTTTTAGTGAAATATTTTATATTTGTAGATAATTAAATCAGATCATCTATAAGATCATGTTACCCGATATTTAAAAATTGAGATAATCGTTAACAACTTTATCTTATATATTCTTTGTGCTCTGTAGCTGAGCCTTATGCTGGCTCGAGTTCAAGAATTATTTAGCCAATATATTTCGACTACACTTCTTCAGCGCGAAAATTCCTGAGTTCTTGATTGGAACTAGTTCAGCAATGAATGTTATTCATAAGCTGATCACAAGTAATTTTAACGCCTTAAGCAACTTGTTAGTTAAAAGTATCTGTGGAAAAAAATAGACAAGAAAATGTGATCATAAATAATATATAACTTAACTGAGCTGAGTATTATGATTAGCTCAATCTTTTTACCATTGGAATACAATATATACAGCTTCGATTGGAACTATCAATGAAATCAATGCAAAATAGATATGTTACATGAAAAAGTTTTTTATTTTAAAGGAAAAACTCAGCTCCTATAGGAACAAGCGCCAAGGTATATATAATCTTACGCGGTTTTAAACAGTTTGTTAGATTTTAAAATGAATATTAAATTATTTAATTACAAAGAACTACAAGTGAATAGAAGAAATTCGATTCTATGCTTTTGCGTGTGTTTGTTTTTTTGTATAGTTAACGAAACAATTTTATAAGCATTCTCTTATACTCTCATTCCATTCACACACGCACACTCACACACACACACACACACACACACACACACACACACACACTCCCACACACACACACACATACACAAATGCCAGCTTTGACTAACCAATAACAAATTTATTTATGCAAAGTTGCATATGTTGCAGCAACAGTTCCCGTACAGTCCGTCGCCGCATCCGCCGACGCCGCAGCATCACAATGCGCCGCAGCATCACAGTACGCCGCTGCATCATGGCACGCCGCAGCATCACAGTTCGCAGCAGGGGCCGCCGACGCCGCAGAATATGCAACAGCACGTGGTGCACATGCAGCAGTCGCCGCACCAGGCGCACCACCAGCAGCAGCAGCAGCACATGCAACAAGATGTGGTCACATCGAGCAGCCAGGTGGTGCATAGCCAGCAACAACAGCAGCAGCAGCAGCAGCAACAGCAGCAACAGCAGCAGCAGCTTCAGCAGATCTATCAGCATCACGGCACGCCCGAGCGTAGTTGAGAATCACTGCACGCTGCGGCAATGTTAGGCGGCGGCGGCGGCGGTGGCAGCAATACTGGAGCAGCAACAACAACAACAACATCATCAGGAGCAGCAGCAGCCGCGGTGGCTGTAGCAGCAACACCCTTTGCCAGCATCTCAGGTCTGAGCGGCGGATCGGCGGTGCCGCCGACAGCCACAGCTGGCACCAGCAAGCGCAAGAAAGCGACCAAGCAAAAGCGTTGAGACAGCGCCGCTGCTGCTGCCCGCAATGAGAGTGTCGAAGACGTCGACAGCTCTGCCACGCCCACCAACAACAACAACACTATCAACAACAACAACAGCAACAAAAATGTCGCCGCCGCCGCCGCCATTAAATTTCGCTTCAATTCAAAGCACTGGAAACGCAAGCTGAAGCAGTTTCAATTGTTATTGTCGAAACCGACTTAAAAAAAAGCTCACGCAACCAAAAATAAAGAGAGCGAGAGCGCCCAGCGAAGAGAGCAGAAAGTATAGGCAAAAAAACACAAAGACCGTAACTTTTTGGCAGGAATTTAAAACCAATCAAAATTTAAAACAACAAAAACAAAAACACAATTGTACTAAACATAAAGCATTAATTACACAATTTAAGATGTGTATCAAATGTAAATAATATTAACAATAATATATTAGTGTTAACTTGTATATGAAATATGCTTTAAACTTTAACACACAGTTATTAGTTTTCTTTCTCAACTCAACTCGCAATTGAAGAGCAGTTTATTAACTAAAAAATGGGACAACTTTTTCACATATACATATTTTCTTTGAATGAGAACTTAAACATTACATAAAATTAAGATTAACAAGAGAGAAAGTAAAAAGTTAAGTTACACCTTTTAGCAGAATTCTGATCTTTATTATACTTTTTTCTGTTCTGTTTCTAAATAGTTTAGTGTGAGACTGAAAATGCGCCCCAAAACTGTAAAAGCAACAACTGCAAAAAACAATAGCGGCAACACACACATACACATACACATACACATGCATATAAAACATATACACACATTTAAATATATATATTTCTATATATAAATATGAAAAATGCTTTATAATTTTGTTTAGAAAAGAAAGAAAAATACCTTAAAACTAGAATTAAACCAAAATCATCAAGGTCTTAGCAATTAAACTCATTTAATTTTAAGAGAATCACAAAAACTAAACACAAACAAGAAAAAAACAAAAAAAAAAGGTTACTTGAATTTTTTAAAGCAAAACCGTGAT
>SCDT01002839.1:0-11275 GCA_004143765.1 Drosophila melanica
CAAAATACCGAAATTTTTTAAAATAGTAATATTTACGAACGTGAACGAGTATTTTGCTGTCGGTTACACCCGACTGCAACGTTCTTACTTGTTTTCTTTTATTTTTCCTGTATTTTCTTTGTATTTTTTTTCTAACGCGTCATTTTCCGGTAGCCTGTGACGCTTTCCCTACTTGCAATGGGGACATTTTTCTGGCCACATGCGTGTTGGTGTGGGTGTTGTTGGGCGTTTTCATTTTTTACGATTTACTCAGCTGGTTTTTCTTTTTTGTTTTTTTTGTGTTACTCTTTTTGCGGAAGATGAATTTGTTTCGGTTCGGGTAGTTTTTTATGCTAGTTGTTCGCAATGTTGTTGTTGTTGTTGTTGTTAGTGTTTGTGTGTTTTGGGGTTTTTTTTTGCATCCTTTGGCCCATCGTCCTTATGTCCATTGTTGTTTACATCCTGTTTTTGGCGCGTTTTGAATATTTTTGCGGCGCATGTTTTGTCATGCAATAATTTAATTGTCGGATTTGGCAGCTTAAAAGCGAAACATCCCCACACACACACACACACACACACACACACACATACACACACATACGCATATGGCTAGCCGCAGACATGGCCAACTACTGTTGGCGTGTGGGCGTGCCAGGTGGGCTGCTTTCGACCAGTTTGTTTTAACTGCCACTTTGCGCTTTATTTTTATTTACGTTTCGCTTTGGCTTGTTGCGTGTTTCCCTTTAACAAATCGCTTCAAACGGTTGTTTTTTTTTTTGAAACTTTGCTTTAAAAACAAATTTTATTAATTGATTTTTAATATTATATTTAAAAAAAAGGAATATATTTAAATATGTAAATTGAACATTTAATTTAACAGTCAATGCAAACATTTACATAAAAATTCATGTTTAATCTTTGCTCTGTTTGAATGCTGTAAAACGAATACTGTTAAATAACAGAGTCAAATCAGTCGTTAATCGATCTGCACACAATTAGCCAGGCACTAATCGACACAATAAATTAAATTATACTTTAAATTAGTAACAATTTTCATAAGTATGCTCGCCACATATTGCTTCGATAAATCCAGCTATGTGTTATTATCGATCATTTTTAATATCATATTTTTTTATCACAGCGCAGTGAACGAAACAACTCTCAACAATTAGGCAACACTGGCAACGTTAGATATTCTATCGGTAAAAAAGCTTCAAAATATTATGTTGGCATTATCGATTTAACGGTAACGGTAACGGTTCAGGGTGCATATAGCTGTATATAAAATATAAGTGATCAAATATAATTAAGTTTCTAATTGATAACTATCGATAGCTTGTTATTTTATATATGTATATTATATCGATAGTAATTGTGGTAAATATCGATTAAAATTAATTTAATACACACTTACTTTGCCAGAACTATCGTTCCTAATCCCTTTCGATAGTCATCGTTTTTGGATATTAATTCGAAAACTTTTTCAACTTAACTTTGTGAATGCTTCGAGTAACTCACAAGTGCAAACAATTAAAACTTATTGACAATTATATTGGGACTCAAGTCGAAATCACCTTTTAACCAACTACGGTTAACGGTAACTTCCCTCCCATTTTACACGCCCGTTGGCAAACTGCACTTGAATTCAAATTAACCAAATTACCGAAAATTTCGCCTGTTTCGAGGCAGCTTTTGTCTGTAACTGCTTCCACTTCACCCTCTTCTTCTTCTTCTACTTCTTCTTCTTCTTCTTCTTGCTGCCTTAATTACTTACAACTTACTGATGCACAGTGGGTGCCAAGTTCGGATAGTCAATCGCAACAGCGCTGTGGAACTGCAATCGAGCCAAGTTAACAAAATCTCACATCCCCCCCCCTCCCCAAAAAAGACGGCGAAAACAAAAGCGCTTGGCGGGTGTGCGGGCTGCGCGGGGGGCGTTGAAGAAATTACGCTGATTGAACACTAATTTATTTGTTTGTTTGTTTTAACATTTGGCGCATTTCAATGCGGGGCAGGAAAAGCCGCCGAAAGTGGATAAAAACTTCGGATCCTGCTGCCGGCGGGCGTCCAAAAGTGCAGTCAAGGTGCAAACACAGCGGATGGCAGGTGGCGAGGGGGCGGAAGGAGGGGATTCCGATTGGTTTAGTGCTATTGATTGTCTGCAGCTGGTAGCATCTTTTTTTCCCGTTAATGTTGCAAGTGTAGTTGCACTTTTTTTTTTTGAAGTCCTTTCTCGCTTAATTGGCTATAATTGAAATCAGTTTTGGGAGCTGAAAAGCGAATGCAAAGGAAAAGTGAAGAAAAATCAAACTTGAAGCCAAATGGAAAGCAATTGATTTGAAGATAAGAAATTTAATCAAATTTCTATAAAAATAAATGATTTTATAAATAAATAATAAAACTTTCAATAGAAAAAAACTTTTTTCAATAAAGCAAAATCTTCTTTGTTAAATTATTTAAATTCAATCTTTAACCTCAAAAATTGCCTGAACCTCAAAGTATGCTAAACATAACTGTAAAATTCCTGCTCAGAACACAATCTGTCACTAAAATGCTCACTCATTAGCTTTGAAAAACACTCGCACAAAACTGGGAACACTTTAGAACAACCACCCCACTAGGCTCTCACACGCAAACAGCTCGCGCTATGTCGCTTGACTCAAGAGCGAACGACCAAAATGTCACTCAATGTGGTGGCTGCTGTGCAGTGCGAAGAGAGCGCAACGTTTGTCATTTGCTGATCTGTGATCTGCGCAGTTCCAATTGGACTCTCCAGCTAACTGTGCGCACATGTGCGAAGGTGTCTTAACAGAGAGAGAGCGAGAGAGGGAGAGCCAGAGAGCGCATGACTGCCTGTCTAGCTGTTAACTCTGATCTAGGTGCGTCTGGAGGCTGACTCACAAATGCACATATACCAGTCTGTGTGTGTGCGTGTGTGTGTGTGTGTTTGTGTGCATATGCATATAATCAACGAGGACGACGTCATCGGCGTCTGGTCTGGCGCTGCTTGTTATTAATTCTTTTTGGGGCCCATTCTGCGCTCTCGCTCGCTTTCTGTAAACTGGTTTGCGGTGGCTTTTGGCTTTTGTGTTTAACGTGCGCTAAATTGTTCGCCGGTCTCTTTGGCATCGCGTGTGCGCCGTCACCTAATGAAGACTCATTCTTATTTGAATATCACTCACATTGTGCCGTTAGATGCTAATTAGACATCGGTAGTGTTGAGAGGCGTTGCCATAGCTGCGCTCTCATTCTTATACTTTTTCTTATTCCCTCGCGCGCCAATCCCTGTGCGTTCGTTTTTTTTGTTCATCTTTTCGCGCTACCTTTTGCGACCTCCTTTTCCTTTTCACACACACACACACAGGCGCACAGACACACCCTGGCAAAGCCTTGAACACGTTCTTGGAACAGGAACAACAACACAAAAGGTGCAGCGCAAAACGAGTTCCAATCGCGTTCGGTCGGCACTCGAGTGATTTACTTTTGTGCTGCTGCCACAGCATCCACAGCGATCACCGGGCGAAACTTTAACTTTGCTTTTTGTGCTCAACTTCGCCCAACTTCAGTTCGGTCAGCTGCGAACGCGACCGCGACCGCGACTGCGACGGCGACGTCTGCGTCTGCGCAACTTTTGATTTTGCCTGAAACCGGTTTAACAATCTCGCAAGTCGCCGCTTTTGTCTCATTGTGAAGTGTGCGCGGAGCCTGTGTGCGTGTGTGTGTTGGTGTATCTTTGCATCTGTATCTACAACTGACCCCCTGAGCTACCCACAGCTAACCGCAGCCGACACAGCCGACAAATGTGCACTAAACGATCTTGGCAAGTGTCTTGTGGGGGCGTCTACTTTTTTATTTTCTTCGATTCTGACAAAGAATCCGCTGTGGGAATTCCCCGCGAGTCATCAAATGGAAACCAAACACTTCTAATAATAGTTGATCATTTCTCTGGGTAATTTAAGATAATTTATGTAAATAAATTATTGTTAATGAGAAGTATTTTTAGTATATTAGATATTATCAAAGAATTTTAGAACTTTACAATTGGAGTTAAAAACAGCATAACAGTAAATACAGATTTTTTTAGAAGTGTTTAATTAATAAAAAAATCGAACTATATATTAAGATAAGCAATTTAACTAGGAAAACTCTTTTATATCAGTTTATCTAAAACAAAAAATACCTTCAACAAAACTTCAATTAAATTTACTTTTTCAAATAAATTTAAAGACCGCATTTTACTTATCTAAAAAAAAAAACACTCACTGCATTTTGCACCCTATTTGGAATAAAATGTGTCACACAAAAAAAAAAAAAATGAAACTCATTAAGAATTTGCCCAAACAAACCAGTTAATAGCCAGTCAGACCAGAAAGCACATCTTGCAAATTATTTTTTTAGTTGTTTCTAAGCCAGCGAAATGATCTCGATTTTGGATTCGAACTCTTTGCTGCCTGGCCAAGCAGCTTCCCATGTGTCTCTGTGTGTGTGTGTGTTTGCATTGAAAACTTTTCAGTTGCTTTGCCATACTCCAGTTTACATGTGTGTGTGTGTGTGTGTGTGTGTGTGTGTGCTTTCATGGCATGTGCCCAACTGCAAAAGTGGGATAAGTAAAAATCGTCTGCTCTTTGCCGTTTTCTTCTGCTTTGCTTTTGCATAATGAATGAGTGCAGAGGTGTATGCGTATGTGTGTGTGTGTGAAGCTGCATGTGAGCTTCGCTTCTTTGACAACAGCAACAACAGCAACAAAAGCGCAACCTTTCACTTGCCCTCGAGCAGCAGCCGCCGCTGCTTTGGCTTTCCAGCTTCCATGTGGTCGGCAAACTTCCATTTCCAAACGTTTTTATAAATAGCTCTCTCGCGCACACAGCGAACTTCAAGCACGAACACAGACGCAAGAAACTTAGAAACAAGAACAGCAGCACCAACAACAACAACAACAACAACAACAACAGCGGCGAGTGTTAAATAGGCATTGCGGGGGCGTTGCGATCTCGTTCGCACTCACTTCCTCTCTCTCTCTTCTGACTCGGCCTCTCTTCAAGTATTTTCTTCTATGTTTGCTTTCACGTTGCGCTGTTGCTGTTGTTGTTGCCTTTGGTAACGTGTGTGCGGGTTTTCTTGTTCTGTTAGTTAACAGCTGCTGCTGTTGTTGTTGCTTTTCTAATCAATTTACATTCACTTTTTATAAAACACAAATAAATACATGTTTATGCCTTTTTATGGCTCGCCTTGGCCTGTTCTCTGTGGGGGTGTCTCTCTCCCTATCTCTCTCTCTCTGTGTGTGTGTGTGTAACGAAATTTATGGCACAGAAATGTCAAAATTTGTATGCACCAAAATGTTTGAAATAAACGGTACTTACAGCTTTTGTGCCCTGTACACATTGAAATTTATTGAAGGTATATGTGTTCCAAAAATCGATATTTATCGATTGAGCATATACAAATATTGAATAATTGATATTAAAAAAATAGATATTTTTATAGTTATAAAAATTTGGCTGCAAGTTTCGTAAAGATCAATCAAAAAACAATTAAACTGAGCACAGGGTATATCCTAGTCTCACACTTCTCTTCTTACTTGTTTTTTTCTTGCTATTTTTGGCGCTCATCGAAATGTCAAAGTGAAAGAAAACATTACATTGGCTATAAATATATAGATGAAAAAAAAAACTATTTATGAGTGGATTTCATAGTGCATTTTTCGAGAATATATTGAAATATTGAACCATTTTGAAGGTGACTTTGAGGGCTTTCCAATTTCAAGAAAAACTTTAGTGTGACCACATACAAATAAATATTTAGCTAAAAAATCGAAGTTCTTTAATTGGCTCAACTCTTACTCAATTGAACTCGTTTGTGCTGTTCCTTTGAGCTCCTTTGTGTTCAATTTTGGCTACTTAACCCTTTGGTTGTTGTTAAATAAAAACCCACTCACGCGCAACTCCTGTCAAAAGAGCGCACTCCAAAATTAAGTTTGCGCTCAATGTGAACACACTCAACATTTGTGCGCTCTTAACTCAACACTTGCGCTCTCGCACAGGCAAAATGTTACTAGCAAAAAAAACTCCAGCAAAATAAACCAATAAGAGCAACAGCCGCTGCCGTTGCCGCTGGACTCGCTGCAGACCGACCAACAACAATAACGACAGCGACAGCAGCATGCAGAGAGAGTGAGCGAAAGAGAGCGTTAGCACCAGAGAGCGGCTGTTCGCTTGCTGTCGCTGTCGCCGTCGCTGCCTTGGCTGCCGATTGGAATTTTTGGTGCATAACAGCGCCATAACAGCGTATGAACAGAAGCAAAAACAACACCGAGCAAGGCGGACGTGTGCGGCGCACTTTGTTGATAAATTTTTAGAATTTCTGTGCATGAGAGCTACAAACGCAGCAGCAACAACAAACGCAACTAATTCAAAATAGATGTTTACAATAAATACAGAAATCTAAGAAAGCTATAAAAATTTATAAAAAATCGTGCAGAGTTGCCTTGCCCGTAGTATTAAAAAAAAAAAAAATAAATCCAAAAAAGTGTTGAGTAAAATACGTAAAAAAAACCCAAACAGAAAATAAATAAAAAATAGTAAAGAAAAAACAGTTAAAAATAGGCATTAAATTATGCAACATTATTAACAATTTTATGAAAATCGCGCGCGTTTCAACAGCGACAACAACAACAACAACAATAACAACAAACAGCTGTCAACAAAAAAAAATAACGCGAAGAATTTTGTGTGTGTTTTTTATCAACAACAACAGCAGCGACTTTTAGTTGTTGCTTTTGTTGCCTGTCAATTTTGACGTCTGCTGCCGCTCCACACGTGTGTGCGTCATTTGTGTGTGTGTTTGTGCGTGCCTCTCGCTCTCTCTCTCTATCGCTGGCCGTGCATGTTTGCGTGTGTGTGCGTGTGTCTCGCTTCATTTTGTCTTTAATGTCAGTTGAAAAGCAAAAGAGAAAGAAAACGAATAGTTTGAAGTGTTAAAGAAAAAGCAACAAAAAATCGTGTTTCAAGCTCGGCGCATTGTTTTATGTTTTTGCCGGCATTTTAATGACGTCACGTCAAACTACAGCAGCAGCAGCAGCCAAAGCAGCGCAGTAACAGCAACAACAGCGGCTGCAACAACAACGACAACTGCAAAGTCAGCAAAAACCGCAACTAAAAAAAAAACAAAAAGCTGCCCAAAAAAAACAAACGCGTCTTTCTTTGTTCGTTCTCGCTCTCGCTCGAACTGTCGCCCTGTCCCTGTCACGCTCAGCTGTGCGCGCGTGTAAGCAAATAACGCAAAAGAAGTTAAAAAGCAATAACACAAAAACAACGCGCGAGTCTCGTGTGCAACAACAATCACAACAGCAGCCCAATAAACAAACAAATTCAGCGACAAGCCAAAAGAAAAGCAAAGAAAGGAAAGAGAGAACAGCAAGCATCATCTGCTGCAGCAAAAGGTGTTTATCTATCCCTAAGTTATATATGTATTTAGAAATATAGTTACATATATAGAAGCGTTACATTAAGCACTATCGAAAAGTTTCCCGATTCTAATCTATGTCAGCCTTAATTTGTATTTGAGCTTTTCACTGAGTTGATTCAAACCAAAATTATTATTGTGGCGAAAAGTGGTAAAAATAAGGTTAAATACATATACGAATGTATCTGGTTAATTTCACAGAATCAAGAAAATATGACCAATTTTTTTGTTGTTCAAAATTGAATTTGTTAAGTATTTTGTTAGCACCTTTTTTTTTACCTTATAAACAAATCATGTTTTGGAATTTAGAATTTTTGTATGTACTTAATAGATATCTAATATCCCAAAATTCAAGAGTTTTCTTTTTTAATCACTTAAAATTCAAATTCAAATGTTAAAATTGTTTTTATCCAATAAGTTTTTTTTTAGAATATTTTAAATCCGTTTTGAAATTTTCAAAGTTTAAATGTTTTTGATATAAATTTCTTGATTTTTTTAATAAAAAAAATAGGGCTTCAAAAAATATTTTATCGTACAAAATATGTTTTATATCAGAAATATTTGAAAAACACATGTTTTTCCTGCAGTTTATTTGAGTTTATTTTTAGTTAGTTTCTTTCAGTTCAGCTCTCCATTTTATTTTTGTATTTGTGTTGATCATTGGGCTATATTTTGAAAATCGTTTCAGTTAATTTGCTTACCTCCAGGGCAATAATTTCTTATAGATATGTGTAAAACAAAAGCTTTCTGGCCCGAAGCAATACACAGTCTTTTGGCGGGGGCTAATGAACTGTGTGAGCCATTAAAATGTAGTTTATCAGCAAAAAAAATCCTATATATATATGGTATTAAGTATTGTTGCGTTGAGGCCAAAGTCAAGCACAATAAATATTGTGTATAAAAAGTGTAAAAAGTTGAATTCTATGAAGTCATCTTTCAAAGTTTATGAACCTTATTGTTAATTAATCATGCAAGTTCTATTTAAGTCTATAACTTGGATTGTGAAGCGCTCTACAAACTGAGCTGAATTTTAAGTTGGCCACACACACCCACACCCACACACCCACACACGCACACGTAAACGTACGCACAAATCATGCTTAAATTTAATGCAAATTTAGCTATTTTTATTCCCAAGTAATGCCTCGCAAGGCCCAGGCTACAAATTCGTTTTTCACTCCCTTTTTATTTTCAGTATTATTTTTATTTTCGCTTTACTTTGCGCGAGATTTGAGCGGCAGATATTTCACTTTGTTGCTGTTATTTTTTACATATATATATATTTTTTTTTTGTTTTTATTTTTTGTTATGAAAAGTCACGTTTTTTTTTTTTTTTAAGCCGGCGGCCTCTGTTGTCGAGCTCGCGTTGTAGATTTGGTTCTGTTTCTGGTTCTCTGGCGGCGATTCGAGTGGCCTCTGCCGCAACTTGAAGTCGTAAACATTAAATTTATGCGTTTTTCCAGTTGTAATTTGCAGTGCTACAGTTGTTGTTTTTTGTGTTTTCGCTTTCAGTTTTACTGTATTTTCATTTTCCATTTGATTTCTGCTTTTCATTATAATTTGTTGTAATTCATATTGTTTACAATTTCTTTGCGCGGTGCCAAATTGAATTCAAAGAAAGCAAAACTTTGAAGCATTTTGTATATTTGACACTTTCCTGTTTTTTTGTTTTATTTTGTTTTGTTTTGTATTGTTTTGTTGTTTTTAAACTTCCACTTCCCGTTCCCCGTCGCAGCAGCTGTCAAAATTTAATAAATGAGCCGAGCAATCGCTCGGAAAATGCCACATAAATTGCTGTCTCCGTTGAATGGCGATATTCGCCTTTCGAACGCCACTGACAAGTCATTCGCTTTAAACAAAAAACCAAAACACCAAATGAACCCCAAAAACTGAAACCAAAAACAAAAAAATAAATAAATAAAAAAACATGAACAACAAAAAGTAAACTCAACTAAAATGTGAGAGGTGAGGCCGAGACCAAAACTCTCAAGTCGGAGTACTTGGCATGACTAATCGATTCGATTTTTCGCCCAAAAAGTCATGGTAAACTCAGACACTCACTCAAAAAAAATATGGTATATTGCCCAGCATTCGCATTTGTGGCTTTTTTTTTGCGTCTCTTCGTTTACACCGGCCGGCCCTTCGTCTGCTCACCTCCCTCCTCATAACGACAACAATACATAAATATCGATAGCTTTACTATGAAGCGCCCCATACAAATTTTACTTCATTCGTTTTGTCTTCCCCCGAGCAAATCTTGAAAGTCATTGGACACATTTTGTGGGATTTTCAAGTGCCAGCGACGACATTCGAAATTGCAATTTGAACAATTTGAACTATAAACTCTGTCAAACAGGGGTATTTCTAGTAAGCAACCAAAATTAGATAAAATTTTTATTTATAATCAGATCATATAATAATACATAATAAAAAAGTGTCGAATTAATTTATACCTTAAATTCGTACGAATTAATTTATTTCAAAAACCAGTATTGTTATAGTATTTAATTTTTTTTTAATACTGTTTTTAGATATTCTTTGTTTTTGCTCTCAATATATGTATAAATTCGAATTACCCGCAGAATTTCGCTATTTTATAGAAATATTTAAAATTCGCAAGAAAAAGAAATTTGATATTATTTTATCATCTTACCGAATAAAACGATAGCTTCTAACCACATAATCGATACCAAAATAGTTTTCGTCTAAATTTAAAAATACATTTTCTTTCTTACAAAGAACTGCATAGCTTCTACCTAAAATTCCTGGTAAATGAATGTAACATATTCCGACAAGTTACTTGGGTGGAAATAAAATGAAGAAATAGAAAAGTATAAATTTAATTAAACACATTTAAAAATAGCTAAGAGTCAAAACATGAAAAGAAGTGTTATATTTCTATAAAATAATGTTATATATTCTGGTAAATATTACTTGGAATTACTTGGTATATTGAATTGATTTTTTCCGCCGCAACCTACACTTGCAAAAACTAATTACGCTTGCAATCCGAAGAACAGCACAAAATGTAACAAAAAATAATTACACAACTTGAAGGAAATGTTTTCGATTAGCTTTTTTTAAAATGATTTAAAAGTTGTTGGCTTGATTTTCGCCAATTGCCTTGCGCAATGCACTCGTGAAAGCGAATTCACATGTTTATTTCGCATTGCAACTTTGTCCAATTATATTGAAAGTTTCATGGCAAACGCAATGGCCGAAGTGCAGTTATGCTGCTTAGTTATACATTAGTTCCTAGACTAATTTTCCCCTCCTTTCGAGTGCTTCTTCTTCTTCTTTGTTAATATTTCGCAATGAATTTGATGTTTTAATTAAAGTCTAAAATTAATTGGAGCGGCACGGTGATATCATCAAATGTTGATTTAATTGGAAAAAGTCCATGCAGAAACTACGAAAAGCGATTACTACTAAAAAAAAAAAATAAGCTAATTAAATTGTTTGTATATATCTGCTCGATATCAGTGCTATGCTTTGGAACTGCATTCGTTTAATATCAATGTTCGGCATTGTCTGTTTTCTTTCTTTGCGGCACATAAACATTTTGTTTTCTATCAAAAAATTTGGTGGCTGCTGCTTCTTGATTTTTATTTTATACATTTTTTTTCGTTTTTGATATTTTGAAACATGTGCTCGCCGTTTTCTAAAAATATCACAAATTTTCGCCTCTAAACGACGCAACAGCAAATGGGTTGAAAGCAGAAAAATTAAATTTCATACAGCTGGAGAAGTTATATTTATAATTATACTTTATAAATATTATATTATATTAAAAATTGTCTTAAAAATATAGAAAGTAATGTATAAATTTTCTATT